>MU284249.1:14372-45933 GCA_022478815.1 Daldinia bambusicola
TTCTTTTAACGCCATCACTTTTTTCATCTTACTCTTTTGTGGTTTCCCCTTTTTTTTTTATTTTTTGGGTGGCTCTACCCCTTCAACGCCCGTCCCCCCCCCCCCCCCCCCCCCAAAAAAAAAGAAACCCTCAGCGACTGGCTCGCATCCACCGAAAAGGCTTGGTCTCAGACCAAAGAAGAGAAGGCCAAGGTTGAGAATCGGTTAAATTCGGCGTTGGAGAAACAACTTCGAGACCAACAAGTAAAGCAGCTCGAACACCTCTTATCATCGCTGAGTATTCGTACCTTTAGCTTAGAAGCAAGTATGGCAAATTATATAAATTCCTCCTAAGGTCGATACTCGATACTGAACTAGAGGATCGATTCCACCTCGGTTGGGTCTTAGAGGCGTCGTTTAACGATAGCAATCCCACGGCGTTCGACGAAATTAGGTCCTCGATGGTCGAGAGGGTAGTACAACTCTTCCGGCTTATAACCATGGAGTTTTCTAATAGCCCAGAGCCGGCCGTATATAGAGCAATTCCACGTCTGGATTATGCGCTCAAGAGCGGTATGGGTGCCAAATCTTTAACGAATACCTCTCGGTTGGAAAAATCCTCATTGGCAACATCAGATTGATGACTTTGAAGCGTTAGGGTCACTGTCTGGTGTTAGACTTCGGGGAGAGCTTTAGACGAGTGTACAATATCTTAGTCAGAAGGGCAAATGACGACAACTAACTGTTTAAGGTGACGCTATCAACCACGTTGCCGCCAAGCCGATGGTGCGATGTGGTATTCGAAAATCCAACACAGCCAGAAGAAAATGGGTGGGTAGAATTCGTTGATAGATCAAATAGCTAAACAATGAAGTAGCGAACTAATTGCACATACCAGGGTATTTAACCTTCGAATACACAGTTGTCCTATCCTGCCTTTATTTCCAGCTTCAAATGGCAACTATAGATTAGCTTCGATTGTATAGATCGATAACCTGTAACGCCTCCGAAGGAACGAGAGAACGACCTACAGCTTAGATTAAGCAAGTTTCCACACACCCAAACTTCATATTAGGTAGCTTTGGGCTATCTTGGCACAAGGGGAACGTTTGTGAAATCGAAGCTTGAGTCGTTAATGCATTGTTTAAAAAAATGCAAAAAAAAAAAGGGAAGAAAGGGGGCATTTGTACCTTTGTTGAGCAACCTATTAGTCAGTAACGTCACCTAAATGGAACGTCCTATGAGAACATACCACTGAGCCAAAAGTGTAGGTATTTCTTAATAGCACAATTGTCTATTTGACCTATGAGTGGTATCACCACTCACACGTCCCTCTTACACGTATTCTGCTTAAAACTAGGTACTAGGAGAAGACTCCGGTAAGTTTTTCCGTTTTGTCAGCAAAAGTGAAAACTTCTCTATGCTATCTGTACAAGAGCAGGCCAACTAAGGATAGGTTTTGTATGTGCAACTTTAGCTCCTAGAGCCTCCTAGGTCAGAGTTCCTTGCCCAATAACAAGTTGTTTCCGTACAAGTATTTTTGATCTATCTTGTGACAGAGTGACTCCGAGAGATCTTCTCTCAACGAAACACGAACTTACCCAGATAGGTATTTTGGGCAGGTCTTGATGGCTAGATTTATTTCATACGTCGAATATCTCGATTACGTACAGTTTGCTACATACGCTCCACGACGGGGTTTACATGCCTAAGGCATTTGTGATTCTTCTGCTTGCCGTATTCTAGAAGATAGGTACCTAAACCTGACAATTTGCCATCCTTTCCAGCCTTTTCATTTCTGGATTACGGTGCTAGTATGCCAGATACTGCCTACATGGCAGCGTAATTTGATTATTATCTCGGATGCTTCTCGTGATTGTGGCGTAGGGATGGGCAGATAATATATTAAAGGGGATATTTCCTAGAAACGTAAATGAACTATGTAAATTAAACGGAAGGTGCTTTGGGGGTTCTGGTTCATGGGATCCGTAATGCATTGGTAAAGAAATAAAGAAACGAAAAAAAAAAAAAAAAAATAAATAAAAAAATAAAAAAAAAAAATAAAAAAAAAAATAAAAAAATCGGTTGCCCAAGGCATCCTGCGTCCTTAAAAACTAAACTGAAAGGTTATGCACACCGAGGAAGAGAGGCCTTTGGCGAGCGACCCGACCCTACTATTCCCAAGAGATAACGATGACGATCCATGCGAGGCAGTTGACCTCGCTGTCTTGGAAGAGGCCGCAGAAGTGATCAAAAGCAAATGGGACGTAGAGTTAGCCTTGAAGATGATCCACCGCAACGTCGTGATTGAGGCATCTTTAGAAGAGGCTAGCGAAAAGCCTAACGAGAAAGAAAAGAAGGATCAACATGTTAAGTAAATAGGAATAAGCCGGTACCTACCTTAGAGGTAGGTATTGCATAATAGAACGACTCCTATCTCCTGAAGTGCCAACTAAGTACAAAATTTGGACCCAGTAAACCTAGGTACATAGGTACTTACTAAATCTAATCTAGTCGATTGGTCCATAATTCAACTACTACTACATAGTAGTAATCTACGATAGCCCCATCTAACAGCAGAAACAATCAATTCAAGTCTACCTACCACAAGTTAAAACATCGCGTTCAACTTAAGAGCGTCTAGATCCAAATCAATTGTATTTGGTGTGTTTCTAAGTGTGTTTGCTTATTTTGATTTCTTTAAATGTATTTCCAACGTATTCGTAGTTCAAAATAACATCTACTACTTATGTAGCTAGACCTGATAAATGTTGGTACTTTTAGCACAGGCAAAATTAAGCGGCATAGGATGTACTTCGATTGTGTTAATTCCTATTGGACATACCCGTTGAAGCTTATTAAGATAACAATATGCGGAGAGCGCAGACAAGTTACGGTTTGCTCCGGGTTAGCATTCCGGGCCCGGGAATTTTAGTATGGTGGGCCAGGTACAATACAATACGTTTCTCCAGCAGCTAAATTTTATTAAGCTCCGCATGGGGTCCCTGTTTCCTTCCGATATACCTATTGTTCCGTCTCTGACTCAACTTTTCCTCCCTATATTGAATTAATGACCCGTATATTTTCCGTCTATACCTAAGGTATCTAATAACGTCTCCGATAAGTATTGAAAGTTAATGAGACGGTTACATTATTGAAAGCAACCTTATCGTGAATGCTTGAGTGTTCACGCTTGGTTCTTGATATAGCAATATATTTTATGTGAAAGGACGAAAGAGCATCAGAAAAAAACAAAAAAAAAAAAAAAAAAGAGAGAAAGAGATTTGGTGAAAACTCATAAACTAAAAGGAAATAAGCAAACTATGGATGCCCGGTGTCAATGCGGCGCTGTCTCGTTCAAGACGCCCTTGCCTAAGCCTCTGGCACTTTACATCTGTCACTGCGCCGAATGTCGCCGTCAGACTAGCTCTGCTTTTGGCACCTCCGCTATATTCCCACGATTTCCTCTGCCTCACGCCGAGCTTATGTCTTGCTATACGTGAGTATTTTGCTACGAAGGTTATTATCTTCACAGATAGATAGGTGTTTGATTTGGACCGTCGCTTGCTGACTTGCTGACGACATAGCCGACCGACACCTTCTGGCCACACACTTTATTGGTGAGTACTACTTGGCGCTATCAAGATTCGGTAATCGGAATCAGATAATTGACTCATTCTTGCTAGCTATTTCTGCCGCAACTGCGGAACTAGATTACTTCATACGACACCGGTAAGTCTATAATACTAGAGACACAGGAGAGAACGCGCGCTAAGTCTATATAGGGGAAGAATGTCGTCTCCGTCAAAGGCGGAGTAAGTATCCCTCTATCTCCTTGTCCATATCTGGAACACAGCCCTAAGCACATTGGCCCCAACACGTGGCTGCGTCATTTACGTAGCTCCAAGGAGGATTTACCACTGACTCTTCATGCTCTAGTGTATAGATGGACTCGATTGGTCCGGGGCGATCCACATATGGACCAAATCGGCCATGGTCCCCATCCCGGAGGGTTCCGAATGCTACTCGGAAGAGCCTTCTGAGTCTGACTACTGTACCTCTCAAGAATCCCTGGACCAGCCCCTCGATCCGGCGGGTTTCCTCGTCAATAGCGGCGCGGCCCCGACGGCGGCCGATATCGCAGGAAACTCCGACGGTATAAAATGTGTTAAGAGTGCTTGCGAATTGAGTGGAGCATAGGTGGCTTGGATAAGGGGCGTCGGCATTTATGAATGGGGGGTGTTATGCGGTGGTGGGTGATGGAGCGGTAGATGGCGTAGCGGATGGTAAACTGGAACTGGAAAAGGTTGAAAATGTAAAAGATACCCTCACTCTATCTACACTCCGTTCGTTAAAGAATTTCTATCATCTCCTTCTGCCGAGTGCCTCTCCTGAGCGGCATTCGAGTGCTTGGCCGGGTCGAACACGTACATAGGAAACTCAAGGAATACGGTTCTCTTGACAAAAATAGGTAGTCGTTCGTATATCTGCGGTGGATACGGGATAAGTATACTGGTACGATTTAAATACCGCCGATACGCATCCCAATTCAAGCCCTTCTCGTACCGCTTCTTGGCACCAGGCCGCTCCGATAGGGGCAGTCCTGAAACGAACAAGAGTAGTATCGTAAGGAAGAAAGGTCCCAAAATAGTGGCGTATAATGCGTTGAACGCTCGCCCAACGACGGGACCGTCAGCAGCAGGCGAGACGCATATCATATATATAGCTATTCCCATCAGCTAAAGTCTGTAAACACGTCAAAACGAAACTTACAGAACTGGATAATGATCTCGCCAAAGTAATTCGGATGCCGACTCCAATAAAAGAACCCCGAGTCGCAAATCGCGCTCTTTTCGTTCCTCGACCGAAACACAAGTCTCTGCACGTCGCTCCCGCTCTCGACAACAAACCCAACGCCAAACAAAACCGCACCCGCGATATCCCGCCCCGTGCCGAAGGGTATCTGCGGCTGGTACCCGCGAACGGCGGGGGAGTTGAGAACGGTCACCGGTAGCGAGACGGCCCAGACCCAGAGCATCTGGAAGACCCAAAAGCCGAGGAACGGGAAGAACCTGTCGCGCGTGCCGTCGAAGCGGTCGTCTTTGCCCGTGCGTATCACGCGGTACAGCAGGAAGAACGAGAGCCGCAAGCCCCACGCCATGATGAGCGCCGAGGCGACGATCTGTCGCGCATCGGGACTGCGACTGAGTGCTAGCGTGAGCACGGCTAGGATGACGAAGTTGGTTCCTCCGGCGAAGTCTATGGCCTCGTTAGAATTTGTTTTTATTAATTATAAGGAGAGGTGGGGTGGGACCTGTTAACTTGTCAAATTTGAGACTGTACGCGATTGCGAAGAAGAATAGCTGATACGCGATGGTAACGAGGAGCGTGATGGAGAGGTAGTAGTTGTCGAGGACTTGGACGGGATCCGCCATTTCGTGCAACTAGGTTGATATGAATAATCTACAGGTTTATAATTGCTAACATGGTAGGGTAGTCTTTAAAATATCAGAGTAGATTTGTTCTTTATATTAAATTACCCTGGTTTACGAGTTGGTTGAAATTGACGGAGCATCAAACGCGAAAATCCATCATGAAACCAATGAATTCCAGGGGAGCAGAGAAGACTGAAATCGAGACAGGGGGGAAAGGGTTTATTTATACGATTTTGAAGAGCACACGTTTATTAGATGAACACTACAACGTCATGAGACATTATTCATCCCGTTACGAATTCATAACGAAAGGGAGAAACCCGCGAAATATAAATGGTAAAGGAACAAGACGAACGTACGCTCAAAAGTCTCGATGACGGTAAAGCTCAGCTCCCTAGCGATCGCTAGATTGAGCGCTAATAACTCCCCTAGATCCCTTATGATCCGGCCGCCAAGATCATCTCCAGATTATTTCAGCCCTACGACGTCATGACCTATGCTTTATACAACCTCTTTCGACATCTCCAGGGAACAATTCAACAAAGTCATTTCGCTCTTTCAAAATAAGGAATTGCCACACACCAGCAATGAAGGAAAAAAGTGATGCATATTAGACTCAACTTCCAACTCTCGAGCAAGGAAGATCTAATAATAGACGAAGAACATCTACATCGCATCTCAACTTCATCCCTCTCATCCAGAGAATATTATACACATAGAACTCATTCACCTCACTCACTCACTCCCAGGCCTCTAATCAAACAAGCATGAACATAAACGAGATTCATTAACTTATCAAACGTCAAACGTGAGAAAAAAAAAAACCTCGTCTCCTCTCTCTCCTCGCTCCTTTCCTATCGAAACGAAGGAAAAAACTATCATATACAAGGGGACCAAAGGTTAGGTATGTGATTCCTCAACCTTTCGGCCAGCCAGTCCCAACCAACCAGCCGCATAATAGTAGTAGTAATAGTCATGCTTTGTTTGTTTGCTTGTGAATACGACAAATTTAGACCTCTCCCCTCCCCTTGAAAAACGCCAACTCTCGAACCCTAAACTTTCCCTCCCTAACGAGACGGACAATGAACCCCAATTGCATTGCGTTGAGGTAGGTATATGCAATCTGCTCGACGGCAAAAAGGTCTCGGCAAAGCATCTAAAAAAAAAAAAAAAAAAAAAAAAAAAAAAACACCATCTTGTACGCCTTTCAGAGAGTAGAAAACAGCCACCGACACCTAATCTCGGGGGTTCTTTTTTTTTTTTTTTGTTTCTTTTTAATCAAGTACCTTCACGAACAAGAATAAAGGTCAATCAATCAATCAAGAAAAAGACTTATCGCCAAGCCAGAGTTCCCCTCTCCCTCCTCGCGCCACCTACGGCCGCCACGCCCGCGCCACCAATAGTAATGCGTCGTCCGCGGTTACCGGCGGCCACAGCCGCGGCCTCGAGCCTCCTGTCCGTCGGGCTGGTGGTGGTGGTCATCGCGCCCGGGCCTCTCGCGCTGCTCAGGTTCATCCGTCTGGCCTGGCCCGGCGTGAAGGCCTTCGACTCGCGGGTCCCTATGTCCGGCGGCGAGCAGCTGATAGGGGGGCTCCTGTGCTTTTCCGCGGAGCTGCCGCGTCGGAATCGGGAGATGCCGTTCGTGCTCGACGCGAGGGGGCCGCCGTAGTAGCTACCGCTCGTCTTGTGGTGGTGGTAGTTGCCGCCGATGGATCCGATCGAGGACACTCGCCTAGAGACCACAGCCGGACCCGTCACGCTTCCTGCTAGCGAAGAGAGACGCCTTGGTTTCTTGTTGGCGTGGATTGCCGACCGAAGCTTAGACGTGTCAATGATGGCCGAAGTCTCCGAGTCGGATGATGGAGGGTGGTTTTCGTCTGACGACATACTTTGAGGAACTGGTATAGATGACTTCGGACTGGAAGATAACCGCATCTTAGGGGAGTTGATGTTACCAGCTCGCGACACGTCGAGGTTACGCAGTGGGCTAGTCCGGCCCTCGCTGCCGGGCGACGAGGTGGCGGCGGGGTGGGTGGTCAGGTTTATGGAGATCGTCGGTCCCGTCGGCGAGCCGTTAATTTCAGACGTGCGAGACTTGGACAGAAATCCTGCTTGGAACCTATTAGGCTTCGCTACCGGAAGGCTTGTGGTCTCGGGGATCGTGAGCTCGGTGGTGGAATCATCTGCAAGGTCATCTTTATGTAAGTAAAACGGGACAGGGGGAATCGCAGGTACAGCCTTCTCGGGTGAGCTACGCTCCGGCGAAGAGTAGAACTTTTGAGGCGTCTTCTCAAAGTCGGCTAGGGTACCAGATTCGCCGTCGTCGTCGCGCCATCGGACCGCACGCTTCGTATTCTTCTTGACCGGAGTAAACGAGACACGGCTGCGCGCGTTAAGCGCTTTGCGGCGTCGAGGCGAACCTTTGATGGGAGAACCGAACATCTGCGGTTGAGAGGCTGCGACAGCTGCTAACGCCGGGTTAGGAATTGGTTTTATGACGTCTTTTCCCATGCTTATCCTTGTCGTCTTCTTCCGCTTCGGAGTCCCGCGCTTCGTCGGTGGAAACGCTTCCACGGGCATCTTGGCTCCGTCCGGCTTAACTACCTGCGAGGCGGCAGCGAAACCTGTCTCTAGTAAACGGCTGATGATACCTTTAGCGTGCCCGACTGCTTCCTCCTCGCTCATATCTACGGTTTCCGACAGAGACGCGAGGATTTCGAACTGCGCCGTAAGAAGCACTTGCATAATCGCCGCGTCACCTGCTTTATCCTGCTCGAGAACCTCGCGGTCGGCTTCGCGGGCGAATTTGGCTTTCCATAATTCGGCCTCTCTGGTAAGGCTCTCGATTTCGCCGTTGCTCACGTCTCCCTTCGGCAGCTGGCTGATACTATGCTGGAGAGCTCCGTCGATAGCGCGCTCCCAATTCATCCTGCTCAGCTTCTGGTGGATATGCTGCCGGCTGTCCTCGAGTTCTAGCTGAATTCCCACTGCCGTCTTACGCATAGCGGTAAGATTCGACGGCATCGAGTCCTCATCCTCTCTCATGTCGCAAACAGCGTCGAACGCTGCGATCCACGACGATAAAAGACCGATACGACGCTCGATTCCTCTCTGCTTCTTCATTAGGTTTACCTTCTCTTGCCTCTCGGACGACGAGTTCTCGTATGCCGCCTGGATTCTTTGAACACCTTCCCTAACGGACCAGTTCTTCTTTTCCAGCTGTTTCTGAAATTTGGCAAAGAAGGTCTTCTCGGCATCTTTTTGCTGGGCCTTCAGCTCGTTAATCAACGCCATCTGCTCGTCGATCTTGACCAGGAAATCCTTGACGTGCCGGTTAACGTTGAAGACGTTCCGCGTCACCTTGGTCTGGATATTCTTCGCTCTGTTGGCATACCGTAGCGTATTCTGGGTTTCGTCGAAGTGCGCGCTCGACGGACTCACACAGACGATCATGACCGTCTTGCAATTGCCGCCCAGAGAAAATTTTAGAAGTCGTGTCAATTTGCTGTTTCTGTAAGGCACGTGGTTCTTCTTTCGAGGGTCGCACAGCGCGTTAATGCAGCTGCCCAGTGCGAGCAACGACTTGTTGATATTGGCGCCCTCCATCAGCCGTTCACCTCGATTCTTCGTAGCGCTGGCTCGCTCGCTACCAGCAAGGTCGATAATGCTGAGCGTAGCCATCGTGTGGGGTTCGTTGACGGCAGCGTTGCGGTCCTTCTGGGCTACGTTGATCTGGAGAACGGCGTGTGACCGTGAAGAGGTGGCGTTTGCCTCGGTTGGTGATACGGTCCGGTACTCGTTTCCTCGAACGATCATGTCCATAACTTCTTGAACATCCTTGGGGTGATGGCTGGTAAGTCCTGCAACCGACACGGCCTGGTTGGAGTCCTCGCGGAGCATCAGTCCTTGCTTGCTACCTCCGGGGACCAGCAGATCTCGAATGGTCTCGTTGTAGATTTCCAAGTACGACAAGGAAATCTCGGTGTGCTTTTCGTCGCTGCGTTCGGCAATCTTTTCGAACAGTTCTTGCATCGTCAAGAATATGATACCGGGCATCTGGGCCGTGCCCGTGATTGTATGCGTCTTGCCGCATCCCGTGGCTCCGTATGCGAACACCGTGGCATTGTAGCCGTCTAGGACGCTGTCTAGTAAGCCTTTTGTCGTAGCTTCGTATACTTCTGTTTGGGTTGTGTTCTCGTCGAATATCCGATCGAAAGCGAAAACTTGATCTTTGACCTTCTTGCCGTTTGGTACTACCGACTTCGAGAACTTTTGTATAGGGTTGTCTTCCGGCGGATCAAACACTCTAAAATGCGTACAAGTTAGTTATTATCATAAGGTTGGTCATATCTGATATGAATTAGGTACTTACAAGCATCGGTCATCGACCACTTTAATAACGGATCGTATGCCACCTTGCTTAAGTTTCGGTGTAGGAGCTGCGGCAAGAGAACCGTCTCCGAGGAATAATGTGCCGTCATCGGTTCTTTGCCTGTTTGTATATTAGGATGGGTGTCTTGGCACGAGTAGAAAATGGATCAAACATACAGCTGAGCAGCTTCTCTGATTGTAAATGGCCGCACTCGGACTGGGAATATATTAGCACTTGTATTTTTGCCGTCTTCAACGGCCAGAAGAGGTAGGTCTCTTAGGTATCTTAGGTATCTTACCTGCAACCGTAATAGATGAAGCCCCAGGATCTTCTAGAACCATTTTGGATAGCTCTATTTTTTCCTATTCAATGCAATCCCCCCTTGGAAAAGAAAAAAAAAAAAGGTGGTATGAAAAATTAAGCTAAAATGGTCGACATAAACAATGACGGTAAACAAGTAGCATATGTAGTTGCCGTCTAGAAGGAATTAATGTTCGTTCGCGATTTCGAAATTCCAAATCGATTAACGAGCGTATATACACCTACTTAGTAGGCGTCGTCGAGCTAGATTAGTTAGTAAGGTTGCAAAGAGGCAGGTTGTGTGGGAAGGGTTCCACGCGAAAATATCGTCATCAGAAGCTAAAATGTGGATGGAAAGTGTTGCAGGATCGATAAGGCATATGTATCAGAACCGTGTTGATTTTGGCTCGAGCTAACGCTTCACCAGGGCAACCGGTATTAGTGTGTGTACACTGTACTCACGCCGCACACGCCTTGTTTGCAGTGTTGCAAGCGTGGCAGCCCTAACCTTGAGAATAGTGGGGCTTTAAGACATGCTTCAGGCCATATGATTCGTAGCATCATGTCTAGCTGGCCTACTCACCCCGGACTTTCGTCTCAGCAGGTAAAAAGCCAATTAGATTTGACTTTACTGCCGTAAAATCAACATTTAAAAAAAAGGTACCCACTGACAACTCAGCTCAACAGCTCGGTTGAAAAAAAATAAAAAAATATGGATGAGTCGGGTGTTGCATGGTCGAATATGAGACCCTAGTAAAGTTAAGGCTTACAAGTTTGGAAGCTAGGAAGAATTCAGATAAGTGTTGAGATCTAATTTACGAAAACTTTATGCTTTACATCGAGACGAAAAAGTTAACGCTATGATGCCCCTTAAACTTCAATCATGAAAACGTGTTGCACTGATAATCAAAGCCCACTACATGACCTTCAATGCTCTTAAATAGAGTTATGTTTATAGTATCATCATAGCGTTAGATCTCAATGAGATATATGAAATAAATTTAAATATTAAACGTGTTTTCAGCCAAGTCACTAAGTCACTAAGCTCACCTCTTCGCCGTTTCTCCAAGAACCCCCCGGCCCATCCGCAAAGCTCATCTGCTTGTAAACGCCTAGCTCATCTCTTCCGACAAGGAAATTCTCGGGAGGACCGAGATAACTAGGTCGAACGCCGCCCAGGTCTAGCACGATCTTCTGCACGATCACGCTCGGCGCTAGTTCCCAAATTCGGAGCTTATACGCCCCTTCCTGAGCGACGCTCCATGTCGTCGTCGTGTTATGCTCCTGTGCGAGACCCCAGATGGAATCCGCGACCGCCCGCCCCCATCCGGGAGGCATGCCCGCACCGACGCTCTCGCCCACGAAGCGGACGACCTGTGGTTCAGCCTGCTCTGCACTGGCAGGGAATAGAGATACGGCAAACTCGATAGGCGTCTTATCCGAGAGATAATTCTGGGTAGGCGAAAGGTAAAGCGTCACGTTAGCCTTCGAGATGTTGGTGAATAGATATAAGTCATATTCGAGAGCGGGAGCCGATTCAGTGGTTTGTGGAAGCGTAGTCTGCGGCCAAAGAGTCACCCCGCCAAGCGTGCGTCCGTAATTCTTAAGCGTGCGATACTCGACTTTCGAGTCGGTCGCTATATTGGGCGGGGTGTAAATACGTTGATAATTCGGTCCTTCAATGGCGACGTGCTTGTCCGACTCGACAAACCCCTCAGTAAAATTCGAGGGGACAGTTCGTAAATTGATAGGGAGTTGCACAATTGGTTTGCCGTACCAACTTGTAAAGCCTTCGCGACCGCAACCCGCCGAGTAGTTTATATTGGCTACGGTGTTGTTGACAACCTTCGGTGCATTCTTCCAGTCTATCGAAACGAAGACGCGGGAATCCGTCCCATTATCTGGACCAACAGTCCCATTATATTGTGACAGTTTAACCCAAGGAGTGTCCGTTTCAGCTGACCAGTCGCAGTTCAAGGTCCCTCGGGAGAATACATCAAACCACCGAGCCGCGGGTCCGTAAGGATCTAATGGTGGGAGCACGAGGGTATTACCGGAGTTACTGTGATACTTGTCGTCGCCCGGAATGCTAGCGTTCGACCCTTCCACGGCAATGCCTACGTTACCTGCGATAGAAGATACCGCAGTTTGAACATAAGCCATAGCCGGAAGGACATTTCGCATCGGCTGCTGCCAGTAGCCGTCAAATCCGAAGTGAGTTTCTATAGAATTAGATTAGTAAAGAACCTCTTAAGCAATTATAAGGCGGTTCGGCTTACGATCTAGCATCCTCTTCCACTTTCCATCTAATAGACTATCCCATCTCGCCGTAAGGTTTCCGTCGGCATTGAAACTTGATAGGACCTGGGAGATGAGATCGTTCGCCGCATTTCGGTGCTGGTTCGCATAAACCATATTCTTTCCCACGCCAATATGGATTTTATGAACGATTTGACCGCCTAGAATAGGATGGAGGACCATTTCGAAAAACGCCGGTTGATGGGCTTCATCTAATAGGTCGTAAATGGCTTGAGCATCATCAACCAAACCTTGCCATTGACCTAAGATCGTATCGCCTTCATTGTAATTGATAACCGAATAGACATAAGGCTCTACTAGTTCAAATTTCCTTCTCGCGGCGAACATACCGAAGCGCATCATGATTTCTGTGATAGCTGTGGCATGCTCAGACCCAAATTCGCGAGTCGCCCAAGCAAGAGTCCAGTCGGTCACACCACCTACACCCCACTGATCGATATCGTATGCCATATCTAGGAAATGACTGAGTGGGATCTCCAAAGGCTTCAGATCTCCAATGTTGACAATCCATATCCTATCAGCGCCGTGAGAATATGCGAGCTGCATCTGCTCTGCTGTTTTCTCCAGTTGGATAGTGTTGATCCATTTGTAGTTCCGGGTATCTCCAACGTAGTCGAAATGGTAATAGACACCGGCCCCTCCAGATCGCGTGGTCTCGTTATCAATTGGTACCCTTCGAATATTGCCCCAATTATCATCCGCCCAAAGAAGAGTAATATCCTCTGGGATCGTTAGACCCTGAAGGATGTACGACATGACTTCCTTATATAGACACCATAATTGAGGGGCCTCGGTGGCTTTGATATCAAGCACGTCCTCGATGATGGCCCGTTGGTTGTAAACAAGTGTCTCCAGCATCTCGACGATTACTTCAACACCCAATCCTTCGATAGCCGTATCGCCAGTTCCTCGCATGCCCATAGTCCATAAGCTATTTCGAGCGTAAGGTTTCGCCCGTTGCGCTCCATACACGAAGTACTCGTCGATAGTCTTGTTATTGAGATTATATGCCCAGGGACCGAGGCCCTTGTTAATGTAGAACGTACTGAATTCGTTCTGCGCGCGCATCATCGGTTCCGTATGAGAGCTTCCTAGAACGATTTCCCACGCGTCAGCTAGTGGCTGATTTGCCGGGTCGTCAATCTCAAACATGGTACCCCAAAGAGCCGGCCATAGATAATTCGCTCGTAATCGAAGGAGGAGCTCAAATACGTTTGAGTAGAAATCGGCATTATAGCCAACTCCGTATGGCGTATCCGGGTAGTTCCACTGGACCCATCCCGATAATCCGGGTTGTTCGTCATTGATGAAAAACCCGCGATATTTGACCGAGGGACGCCCCTGAACCTTACCTTCCGGCAAAACATATATCTCTTTGGACTGTTTGACGGGGACATCAGCCCACCAGTACCATGGGCTAACACCAATCTGCTCGCTGATGTCGTAAATGCCAAAGATAGTCCCTCGAGGGTCGCTACCCGCTATAACAAGTGCCTTTGAGCATCCCTCAACTGGATTTTCGACAATTTTAGTAGTAAACGATTCCCATCTTCCTTTGATGCCTGAAACGTTGAGCTTTCCAGCGTTGACCAAGCCATCAATTACTTTTGAATGACCCAACGTCCCAGCAATTACAACGGTGCTTCCAGCCGACGGGTCGGCATATTTGGGACCGCGGAAGTATTGTGTATCATTAACAGCGTACTAAGTAGCATTAGGTGTGTTAGTAAATGGCTCCGAAGAGAATTCAAGGTCCGTCTCTATGTAAATATTTAGGTGTAGTGATGTTTTGGCTCAAATGGTATCAAACTTTTATTTTATCGCCTGTTTGGTGTGCTTGGTATAGTAAAGGATCGCGCTCTTGACTTACATGCGTGTAATTCCGCGTAATTGGCCTGTACTCGTACGATGCCGGCTCAGCACCGGGTTCGCCATTGCTCAAAGTGAAGTTAGTTCCCGTTACTCGGCCAAAGTCCTTGGCAAGATCACCCGCAGCGCGAATAACTCCCCAATAGTCGTTGCTTGAAACTCGAATCTGGGGCTGAGGGATTGATCCGCCGGCTACTTGAAAAGCGCCTTCACTGCTGGCAAAGCTGATGATCTGCTGCTGTCCGAGGGCGTTCGCGAATGGCGCGAGCCCAACCACTACGGACAGCAAGTGACATCTCAGATGCTGCAGACGCATAGCGAATGATAGCTAACCCGTTTCTCGATATAACCGACTTAGGGAACAGGCAACGCTAGGTCGGAGGTATACAAGCGCCCCAACTACGCCAAACATCTTTTGAATAGACATCAGGATTGCTCCTAAGCTGGGCGTTACTGGATAAACATATATAAGTCACAACCATCTGATCTCGGTAGGGTTATAGCGAGCTTCTCCGCTTAACAGGGACACCATCGTGAAGGCGGAACGAATATTTCGGTTCCGCTCAACCCACTCGCATGATTTTTACGTAGCAACGCCATTCATATCGGGGATATTACCCAAGATCGTATTAATTGCCAAGCAATAAGGTGCTTGAAGAGATGATAGCACGCGTAAGTAATACTCCGCATTGGGGTTTTCAAGTCCATGTTCGTGAGAGTAGAGGAGCTCGAAAACGGTGAGTGTTGGTTCCAAGGTTAACGGATAATTTGGGGAAATGTCATGAGGAAAGCACTAAAAGTGACAAGATTGGGGGATTAGACATTCGCTAGAGTTCTCCCGTATAGCACTAAGCTCGCTATAGTTAGTAGTGGTTAATAGTGTGCGGAGTACCTTGTAGCGGAGAGCCTCGTGGGAATAAATAAACGGCAACCATCCCGTACGGCCGGGATTAGAACCTCAACATCTTCCCTACATTTTACATTTACCCGGGAATATAGCCATCCAATCCAAGATTCGAACTGCAACAAGGTTGCATGTGCATAGTATTCCAGGTAAGTATCCAAATTGAACAAAACATCTTCTAAGAGTTTACATGTCTCTGGAGCAAGTCGCGACGCTCCTAGATCAGATAGATCAACCGAGATACAGTCAGGGGTAAATACATAGGTACCTAAAGATAGATATCATATAAACTTATTTATTACACGCCTATACACTAGAAACGAGCCAAGCTGTGCTTAGAATGTTTACATCAATAGTGCTCGACGAAAGTATACGAAGACGGAGTATAGCCTTCTTGTCGAGTTCGCCAGTCTTTCATGTGGTGCTCCGGCCGAGGTTGATTCTCGGATGGCATACTCGACTCTGGAGATGTGGATTGTGACTTCTGACCATCTTTCTTAAACCAAGATTGTATATCAAATTTGGTCCCTTGGAATCGCCAGGGCCCTAAACTCGGGTTAGGTAGAGAGCTAGCGAGGTCTTCGGTCGAGTCCGGAAGCGTCTGAATTCCACTCTCTAGGAGTGGAAATAGATAGGGACGTTTTTGGTTGAGATGGGAACATCTTGGCCACTTCGTAGGGAGAAATGAGCCAGCTACGATAGAATGAACGCTCCTTGGCACCTCTATCTCATGCCCAGATTCCCAAACGTGTACCATCTCGGTTTCGTCAAGGCTGGGAAGCTCCCCTTTGTAGAATCCGCAAAACTGTCGAAGTACAGCATCAATCCAATACCGGCGGCCTATTTAGAATTATCAGTATTGTACCATTAGGTAATGTTAACATAATTCTGATGGGAGGGGTAGAATATTCCTCACCTCGACCTTGCTCAAGTTTGTATCGAGTCACTCCGGATTTTTCCATCTGATCTAGCCAGTCCTTAGCTTTGGTATTCGTATTAGCTTCGTTCCTAAAACTACAGGCATAGCCTTCGAGGAGATCGAACCCGTCAAGATCTTTCTCCACAATGCGTATAGGCTCCCCTCGCTGGCAAACGGTAATCGTATTCCCATGACTATCAGCCTGCTTTAGTTCGATGGTAACGTTGTCGCCTTCTGGAAGCTCGAGAATGACCACCCAGTCGTTACGCTTCTCGATATAGCCTTGCAAGTTATACGTGGTCTCTCGTTCCCGAGCAGCAAGCCAGCATCCCATTACTGGCTTGGCAAGAATCTCATGCCAATTTACTCTATGTGCAAAGAATAACGTAGGAACGAATCCGCAACTAGATTCATAATGGTGACCTATGGTCAACAGTTCTTCTGGTGCGTAGCGAATGTGGTTGGAAGATGCCATGGTGAAGATGGATATGTTAAGGCAGGCAAACGAATGATGATCGAGCAGTACGTTGTTTTTATTGTAATGAATAAAGTGGTAGGTTAAACGCTTATTGAACCCCAATTTTATAGAGGCATAACTGCCGGGTATGCGCAGAGAAGCTTCTCTTTGAAGCTGTGAATCAGATGCAAAAAAAGACTCATAGATACGAACCTTGAAGCTACGAATTAGGTACCTACACAGAAATACTCATGAAAAGGGAAAAGGCAGTACCGTAGTTACTACGTAGATAGAAACTCACGAAATATTCAAGCAAGTTGTTAGTTTAAGGCAATCCTAACGAGTTGTCTTGAACAACAAATCCTACCTCTTAGGTATGCTTGACCAATTGCACCAGAGACTATTCAGAGCAATTTTTCATTGAAGATAACTCATTAACTATTATCTAAACCTATTAACCATAAATGCCAATTATACAAGTATAGTTGAATCCTCGAGTTTCTTTCCTGTAAGTCACTGTCCCTTTCGACTTTTAATGAAGACAGCCGGAAAAGCCAGTGGGCCTGCCGTGTGTCGGGGCCGATCTTGCCGCCCCACATGAAGTTGATCCCGGATGCGCGGCCGGTCGTGCAGCCGAGGAGTGGAAATATGGCTATTTTAACCACGCTGAGAGATGAACGTCGATCAATACCGAGTTGATCTCTCTATATGTGGCGACTAGCCATTCCCTTAATCAACGCTATCATTCGGAGGGCTCCAAATTCTCAGCCACTGGCAACATCTATGGGTTGAAGCGTCTTAGTACGTTAGGGGCATAGTAGGGTGTATCCATCGGTCTCGATTGGCGCGTAGGCACTATATATCCTCGCCGAGCCGTATGGGGAGCCGCGTTATAAATTTGAACCGCGTGCGCAGGCCTCGCCCAATCTGGGCGACAGAATGCGGTACAGCGGTGCTGACTGAAGAACGATGTGATTCCGTCAGGGCCAAGATCAGTATCTCCATATTCCATGGTCTGCGAGAAAATCACGGGGTCCGAAAGGATGGCTTCGTGCCGGTATATGCCGCCCTGGATATCGCACAGGACGAACTGGCCGCCCGTGACGTGGTAGCTAAAGTGGCTAAGGGCCTGCATGACTTCTCCCCACCGGGTCGAAGTGTCGACCCATCCGGTGCCGCTGTTGAACTTCTCATAGTTCTGGATGAAGGGTTCGCAGAGAACGTATCGTCCAGCCCACTCTCTGGAACTATTAGTGAATACCCACACGCCGGGTACATTGAGTCTGATGGTTTTGTTAATTATCTTGTGGCTATTGAACAAGTTGACGATTTCCAGGGCCTTATAAACGGCCTTGATGTCAAGGTTGTAGTGGTGCCGCTCGTAGACGAACCCGGACTTGAACCACTTTACAACGAATGTTTGGCCTACCCGAGGGCCCGTAGTGTAGGTCGCCAAGGCTACCAAGCGATATGATCCATGGGAAAAGGGCTTGCTGAGTTTAAAATAGGAAGTAACGCCCTTTCGGGAGATGTTGTATCTACCACTGTCAAACTCGACGACTGGTGCGTTTTCGATGTAGTTCCTAGAAATGCAATCATTACATCGTCCTACGCTAGAGCCTTTGGAAAACTCTTTGGCTGTATAGGACGTGCGAGATAGGTCGTGTCCGCATGAAGCACACCTGCACATCGTTGGATTCATTCTTGCAAGGTAGGAAGATCGAGGTCTAGTTATTGCTACTTTATGTGCAGGCTGAAGTTGTTTTTGCACGAGTTTGAGCTTGGAAGTCTAAATATGTACTGATAAACACGATGGCTATAATCTCTTGTTTGGTGGGGTCGGGGTTTATATATACATATATCTGTACTCGCAAATGTTGGGGCCTTATTTTCCATTCTCAATGTATACATGTAGATAAACACTTTCGAGAAAAGGGAGGTTATCGTGGGTTGAACCTGGAATGTGCCGAGATAACTATCGAAGTTTGTGGTTATATTTTCGTTTTGAGACTATTATCCATTGTTCTGGATGTTTCATCTAGGGGCAGTGTACGACAGATTTTGTTTTCTGGTAAATGAGGCTCCGTTATAAGGAAGGAACATTAAGATTATACCTTTATAATCGAACCCCCCCCCCCCCCCCCTTTTTTTTTTTTTACACGTTTAAGGGCGGCGAGCGGTGGCCTTTACGATGGAATATTGGATAGGTACATGAAATTAGGGACTTACGTCTTCGTCTTAGTGACAGATCGTTTAACAGCCATAAATTAAAGACATCATCTACCTTACCTTTTATTATCCATCTCGATACTAAGTTCTAGCTTAAGGTGACAGATTTTATAAATAGCACCGAACGACCTGATCGTATTACAACGGATACAAGGTAATACCAAGTGTATACCTTACTTTTCTCGTTCCCGGATATATCTGGCCCTATCCGGTTATTAGTGGGGGATGTTACCCCGAGCTAATGACCCGGGAACTCCGATTCCGGCCGGGCGGAGAAGCTGATACTTCTTCGCATATTACATTAGTATTCCGATTGTTGAGTACCTGGAAATGATAGATTTATGCGTTGAACACAAAGGCTTGCTACTATCCCAAGTAAAATACCAACGCCATCGTGGTTCTCCTTTCGGCCTCAAAACCACTAATATAAAAAATGGAGCCATATCAACTCACGGCAACCCAAGCGCTCGCGAAGTTCAAAGCCGGTTCACTAACAGTAGAAGAATATGCTCGATCACTGCTCGCGCGAATCGAAAAGAGAGACGATGCCGTCAAAGCATGGGCATACCTCAACCCGGAGTATGTGATCCAGCAGGCGAAGCAGCTTGACGCCATACTCCCTGAAAGCAGAGGACCTCTGCACGGGGTAGCCGTCGCAGTCAAAGATATCATGTATACGAAAGGTCGCACTACCTACTCTTCTTCGTCAATGAATATCAGAGTGCTAAATTCTAATCCCTCCGTAGACATGCCGACGCAACACAACTCTCCGATCTACGAGGGACACGAGCCGGAGGTCGACGCGGCGGTCGTCGCGACGCTGCGCCATGCCGGCGCCTTGATACTCGGTGAGAACACACGACATAAGCTACGTAGACAAATGTCGCATTGGAGGAGCCACTAACAAATCACATCACTATGCTACAGGAAAGACAACAACGACAGAATTCGCGTCCACGACAACAGGCCCCCAAACGCGCAACCCGCACGACCACACGCGCACTCCCGGCGGCTCGTCCTCCGGCTCCGCCGCGGCCGTAGCCGACCTCCAGGCGCCCGTGGCGCTGGGCTCGCAGACGGGCGGCAGCACGGTCCGCCCGGGATCGTTCAACGGGGTCTTCGCGTACAAGCCGACGTGGAACGCGGTCAGCCGCGAGGGCGTGAAGACGTATTCTCTGAACCTGGACACCGTGGGGCTTTTCGCGCGGAGCGTGCAGGATCTGCAGTTACTGGCCGACGTGTTTGCGCTCCGGGATGACACGCCCCCGGAAGCCGGTTTCTCGATCAGGGGCGCGAAGTTCGCGCTCGCGAAGACGATGGTGTGGTCTCAGGCGGGTCCTGGCACGGTCGCGGCGCTGGAAGCCGGCGGGAAATTGCTGCGAGACCATGGCGCGGAGGTTGAGGAGATCGAGCTTCCGCCAGAGTTTGACGGGATGCCGGAGTGGCACGGGGTTATCTTGGACGCGGACGCGCGAGCGACATTTCTGCCTGAGTACCGGATTGCGAAAGACAAACTAGCCCCTTTGCTAGTCGACCACGTCGAGAACGCCAATAAGATCTCGCGGGCTGCTCAGCTCAAGGCTTTTGATGGGGTGGCTGCGCTAAGGCCGATACTCGACGGGATAGCGGGTAAATACGCTGCTATTCTCACGCCGAGCGTAGTGGACGAGGCTCCCGTGGGTATAGAATTCACGGGAAATCCGATTTTCAATAAGATATGGACGGTAAGCCATGGCCCATGAGTGATAAATAAACGCGCCATTACTTATACTTACATTTTGTGCTTAGGCTCTTCATGTACCGGTGGTTAATATCCCTGGCTTTAAAGGAGAGAACGGAATGCCGATTGGCTTGTCATTGGTTGCACCGAGATACCGCGATAGGCATCTACTTGAAGTTTCTAAAGCTGCTGGGGAGATCTTTCAGGCCGAAGGAGGTTGGCGGACTCGGAGCTAAGGTTATTCTGTTTGATTCATTGACAGAGTCTAGCGTTACCCTTCTTCGGCAGTTGGATATAGTCATTGAGTTATTCACAAAGTTTCCAGACATCCATCAATCAAGTACACCCCATATATAATGTTCTCGTTAAATATTTAATTCTCTGAGACAAGTAGAATTGATGAGCCTCAGCGTATGTGAACAATTTCTTTTTGGATGACTGCTCCAGGATGGGCTATATCTCCTTGTTCCGAAATCGATTGGACTCCAAACTGCATTTTGCTAATAAAATCAAACAACGCCAAACGTAGTAAATACGAACATAGCCTAGTACAACTACCATATCTTCTCGTCCCCGACCAAAGGCTCAACAGGCACCGCCGGGCCTTTCGGAACAATAACCGGCCCTTGAAGCTTGGTAACCTTTGCCCTGGCACCTGCATATCCCGCAGCGTATAAGCCGATCCACGGAGCGGTAGTCTTGTGAAATGCGCCACCGGTCACCTTGCTGGCCTCGTCCCAGTAAAGCTGGCGCAGCCACCTGTTCAGGTGCGGGTAGTCGTGGCGGATGCTCTTGAGGTTGCACAGAAATACCGTGTGGTACGAGACATCGAACCGCACGATCGTCGGGTATAGGCGTATATCAGCTTCCGTGAGCTGGTCCCCGAGCAGGAACGACTTTCCGTGGCTGGCCAGGATATCCTCCAACCGATCGAGCGACTTGAATAAGGGGTAGACGTTATCCTCGTAGGATTCTTGCGTGGTGGCAAACCCGCTCTTGTACACCCCGTTATTGACCGTGTGGTAGACCCATTCGTTAATCTCGTCGATCTCCTTGCGTAGATGCTCCGGGTAGAGGCCGCCGCCGGGCTTGTTGGCCTCACGGAACTCCTCGGGGATGAAGGCGTCGAATGCGGTGTACAGCATGCGGATGATCTCGCTGGACTCGTTGTTGACGATGGTCTCGGTCTTCTTGTCCCATAGGACGGGCACGGTGAACCGGCCGTTGAAGTCCGGGTCCACCTTGAAGTACAGCTCTCGAAGATAAGTAAAGCCGTACAGAGGGTCCTTCGGCAAGGTGCCGTTTTTGCCGTCGAAGAGCCAGCCCTTCTCGCTCATGGCCGGGCTCAAGATATATAGATCAATGATATCTTCGAGGTGTTTTAAGGAGCGCACGATGTTAGTGCGGTGAGCCTTGTGATTGGCGTTATGTTAGCGATCGCCGAATTGATATATAAGTTACATAGATCAATACTGTACGTACCCATGGGCAACCACCGGAGATGTACAGCGCATAGCGACCTTTCTCAGCCGGGAATTTTGAGTTGGGATCAGCAGAGATGAAATCGCGAAATGTGCTGTCCGGCCTAGTAAAGCGGCCATTCTTTTGATACTCAGTCTTGGACTTGAGTTCTTGTGGTCAGCTTCGTGTATAAGAAACGGAGTTGATCTAGGGTAGCGAATACTTACTACTTCAGCCATGTCGAAATTTGTCGATAGATGGTATATATATATATATTGGATTAATGAGCTTAGAACGATGAAGGGTGCATTCTCCAGTTGGAACAAAAAAAAGGGGGGGGTGACGGTATCTAGTAGGTTATTATATAGAAGAATTGGAGGCTCTTCGTTTCGACTGTTGAAGTCCCGGATACCCCATAGGCACATATGTACCTACCTAGGTACCTAAAGTAGTAGGCACCTATAGAGGGGTACCTCAATAGGAGGAGGTACCTCTTAGTTCATAACGCGGAACGGCGGTAGATGGAACCCCGACAGTTCGGCTTTGGAAGCATGGAGATGTATCCCAATGAAGGATGACGCGCTTGTACTACCATTACGCCATAATTTCTTCAGCTTGCGATTGTTAATACGTGCATTTTTACATAGTAGTTGGGTTTACTCGAGTCTAGCTTCTTAGCAATTGGAGCGATAGTTCGGATCTATCGTAGCTGCATTCGTCGTTTGGAATCATCATGACAAATCGGATTGCGGTGGATCGGCATTTCGCACGACTTCCGGACCGGGGCTTTTTGTTTCTTTTCAAATGATTCCAAAGCTTCAATTGTAAGCTGCCAAAAGTGTTAGGTAATGAAATATGGCTGCTTACCATGCATGCATTGATATTCACCAGCACGAGGCACGATATAATTCATCTACTTGCTTCAAGAAGCAACGCTTTTCTTGGCGGGCAATCTTTACATGCCAACGGATGGTGTTATAAGGTAGGTACACTTTATATATATATATATATATACAACCATTATTTACTATAGAATCGAATGCGACGTTTAATATCTCATTACGAGATGAATGTGGACCAACGCGCAGCTAACCTTGTCTATTTCTCATAGCTTCGAGTTTTTGTTGTGAGCCCCTTCTTCCCTATCTGTGGGAATATCATCGGTTGTCTCGGCTTTCAGACTGATGGGATCACCTAGCTGACTCGGGTTGGCATCTGGCCCTTGAAGCTTCTTGGCTGCTTTCTCCCTCAGCGTCTCTCCACCTCCGGTCTGATCATTCTTGCTACCGTTGCTTCCCCGTTTGGAATCATGTGAAGGGGATTGCGAAGGTCCCGCGACACCTTCTTCGCCCTCGGTTGGCACGGTATCGCTCTGTTCTGCCTTGACGCTGATGGGGTCACCGAGCTGGCTTGGGTTGGCGTTAGGGCCTTGTAACTTTTTGGTTGCTTTCTCTCGTAGAGTCTCGGGCATATTGCACTGCGTATTTTCAAGTAGAGGTTTGAATAATAATATCCTATTCTAGGAAATATACAGAATGAGATACGAAATAATCTTGCCAGCATAGGACAGGTAGGGCTTGGATAAGTAGAAAAACCAAGCAATATAATTTACAAAAACGGAATAAACATTATCTAAGGAGATATTCTACATCGATTTTCTTAATTTTCCAACCCATGATTCATGATTCGTGATCGCGTCTACAAAGAATTTGATGACCTCACCATGTTCCTTAATTTAACCTCTACCCGCCCTGAGAGGTGCACCCCTCTAGCGTCCGGAGTAAATAGCACTACCTACCTGACATGTGAAAGCTCAGAGTAAAAAGGATCAACAAACATGTACTTACCTATCACAGTGTAAGATAGTAGTCGTGTTGTCGTTTGCTATAGGCATATGAATGGTATCATGAGGGGTGACAAGAGATATCTCATTAGTTATGACCGGATCATGAGTCCCTATTTTAAATCTGATTAGCGATTAAAGGGTAGAATTAGATACCTTAACACATTAACATAGCAGTACTTTCATTATTCTGATACCTATTATATCCCGTTGGGGATGTCATCGCGTAAGTTGGAAAGGTCAGCACTCGGCACGAGTTGAAGTTATCACCAAACCCTAAAAAGGAAACCCCAACTAGAAAACATACAGTGAAGAAATAACTTAGCGCGTTAAGGGTATGTATGTACAATGGCATCATCAAGGGATATATACAGTTGCGGGGTGGCATCAAGTGCCTAGATACGTCTTCGACCCTTAGGTCTGACTCTTGTGGGATCTGGTGAGGGTTTCTGAACCCGTCCAATTTCCGGACTCCTCCGTCGCGATCTTGCTAGGCCTGGACTTCCATCGCGAACACCTCTACGAAGTGGACTATGCTTTGAGTATACTATCTTCTCTGCCTCACTACTTATGTATGATTCGCAATCAAATTCGTTCCGAGGCGTCGGCATCTCTGATTCGTTCTCGACGGTTTCTTGGATATCACGCCTCGAAGATACTTGCTTCTTCTCATCCGCGACGTCCTCATCCTCATCCTCATCCTCCTCCTCCTCCTCTTGTTGTGACTCTAGCGATCCTATTTCTGACATATCAGATATCGAGGTCGTTGGGGTATCAGGTTCGTCTGATTGCGACGTCTCTTCATCGTCAAAGCCGCGGGAGAGCGTTCCAGACATGACCATCGCGTCCGTCTCAGGTTCCGAGAAAGACAGCGTCCGGGAAGGAGTAGACACCCTAGAATCCTCCGAACACATCGTGAGGGAGCGGGGGGACGGGGGAAGGTGGCTGTCCGGGATGCACGAAGCGGTATCGATAGAGAGAGGTTCGTGCGTCATAACGGGAATGTCGTCCTCTGGATCGTCGAAAAAGGACTTCGAGGTTAGGTCGTCGGTAGATTGGTGCCAGGGATGGTCATCCGGGAGGTACGACGCGAAGTATCTTACAAGGGAATCCAAGGACTTGGTACGGAAGAGCTGGAGCGCATACTGCCACTGCTGGGTACCGATAAGGCTCGGGTTAGCGATGATCTCGACAGAGGCAGACTCTAGGCTCTCATTTAGCTCGCTCAGGCGAAGCTGCTTGCGGTCAGCCAGCATGCGGTGGAACTCATCGACTGTGCTCGCGGTATTGGAGATCTCGTAAACATCGTGATGAAACGCCTCGGGGTCTTGGATAGAGAAGGCGATTGTGTTATATTTATCGTGGAGTCCAGTGAAGAGATCATCCCTCTTCATTCCAAACTTCCAAGCAGGCCATGACCATCCAGGATCATCCATTCTCTGGCGGAGCGTGCGTTATCGTAAGGACCTCGTCGACCTCGGGGTCTCGGTAGGAAAATGGGTATCAAGAGTGGGACTCTGGTTCGACCAGGTAGTCGTTATTATGCTGTGGGCTGTATTTCTAGGTGGTATAGGTGGTATAGGGCGTTGTTTCCGATGGTATTAGGGTGGTTACTGGTACGTTGAAAAGGAAATGGTAATAGTTGGTATGAGTACAACGATCATTGAACGGGTTCACGATGCAAAGGTTGGTAGAAGCGAACGAAGCCATCTAAATACGGGATATGGAACACATATTGGCGAATAAAAATTTAAAAGTTGTCTTCGTTGACGTATTGAGAAGTTTTTGCACTCGAGCAGTGACTTTTAATGAGTTTGGCAGGCTTTGTTGTGGTGTGGAAATATTCACTACTGCGTGCCTTTGCTTTGTCTGCTGTCTTTGTTCAGATTGTAACTAACGGGCAACGACGAGAAGGACAAAGTGGGAACTCGCTTGGTACCATATCTGTAAAATGGGTGCCTTATAAGCCTAAGGCATCAAGCTGATGTGCCAATTATGTGCCACAAGGACATTGCGCCCGAATAACATTGGCCCTATCGGCAGGAAGAGGGGCCAATCAGACAAAGTTTGTGTTTTACTCTATTTACGCTTGACCAATCACTTATGGTATAGGAATGACGAAGTGGAGACTCTTACCTCACGGACCCATATTATTTTCTCTTGCCTAGATACACACGGACCACACCATCTTCCTTCTTTGTCGGATCCTCCTCTAACCAGCTTTCTCTTTCCATTTTTGGTTTTGGCTCTCGTCCAGTCTTTTTCAACATGCAAACGCCTGCAAAAGTGTAACCCCACCAAGAGGCGAAAGCGGTTCGATGCTTCTAACACCACGATGCTTCGAAGTAAACCCTTTGTATAATGTTAACCATTATTAAGATTCCAATAAGACCCATTTAATAGGTTTAGTCTTCGAGGATATAGTTTACTCTGTTCTATCTACCTCGAATTGACTCATACTACAAAAACAAATTGGTATGAAATCTACCTAGAAAGCGACGAGTGAATAGACAATAGGGCTCGGTTCGTACGTACTGGCAGACTGGTTGTATGCCTGGACAAAAAATGCTTGGACCAAACGGTACTTCCAGTTCGAAGCAGGCTTTTGGCCGTCGGTGGGCGGTGTGGTAATGGCTCAGCTTACCCAGCCACCATCGTGTCATTTTAGAAGGTTTGAGAATTGGGGGCCAAAAAAGAGGCCGATAATCAATCGGCCACTCCCATATTTCCCCCCGTATTCTCCGTTTCCTCCGTCTTCGGTTCCTGTTATCAAATCATATCACTTGACACAGATCTGAGCCACAAGCCCCTCAAAGTCTATAATGGGCTGATGAGACAGTGTCAACTTCGTGACTCCGATAGTCACTTGGAACCGTTCATGCAGCGGGCCGCAACTGTCACACGTACCGTATGTGATACGGTGTTACAGTCAACGAACATGGTCGAGAGAGGAGAGGTATTCTGGTATTCAGCCCTAGAAATTCGTGACATCAGGAAGTCTACGCGGAGTTGGTAAGCTACCTACTCAATTCGATATGGCCCCCACCCCGTCTTGATGCGATTTGCCTTACTATATAAGGCGGACGCCTTACCACGTTCCGCGAACTACCATCTCGTAGCAGGGGAATTAATAATAGGGCATCTCTTCCCAGGCAGGTATAGTTCCGTGATTAGGAAGATAACCTAGGTAGGTTGACTGACCCTAGGCAGCCGATCTGTCCCCTTGAGTCCCCAGAGCAAAAGGGCGGGATCAGCCGCACAGCATCTCACTTCTTTCTAAAGCTTTCCTGGAAATGACATTATGACTCTCTCTACCAGGGCTTACCCGTAGTAGTCTTTTGAATGAGGGAATGCGATCCTGAGGACAGTTCACCTGATAACTCTCTCGGAGAGAGAGAATGCTGAGGCACCCCAGTTTACTCCAAGCGCCCCAGATAAGCTGGTCGCCGAAGCGCTTGTATTGAAGTTGCCCATCCTCATCCTCAAACCACTCTCTCGGAATTCTATTTTCTTATTTTCCTTTGATTTTTCTTTCGTCCAAATATACAACCACAAGTGAAATTAGCCACAATTCTCGCCTATGCCATTGTACTTATCTAAATTTAAGCTCAAATCTTTTCTTTCCTTTTCTATAACTCGTATTCCTTTTTATAGTCTCGCGATGGCGGAAGTCTTCCCCTCCGAGGAGAAGACGGAGCCGTTCACTCCCGAAGAGCTCCAGCAGAGGCTCCTCGGAAGCATACAGGTCGACGAGGTCGAAGATGCGCATCAAGACACAGTACCCTTGGACGACCTGGTCGTCGAGGAAGATCACCATAAGCAAGGCATTCGTATTCTGGTTCGGCCGCTGACGCGGAACCGCTCAGTGAGCCCCGGAAGCGACAACATCCAGTGGTTAGCATTGCGCGCGGAGGTTGCTGACCCTTCCCAACCTAGGTCCAGAGTACTTGCGGTGACTCAGACCTCCAAAGATATCAATTTTTCCATCAGGATACCTCAAGGCGATGACGAGAATAGACCGCCCATATGGTGCGAGCTGTACTATAACCCGGTCAGCGATAGCTTGATCTTGCTGAACAAGTCGGACGTGCCCATCGTTCTCGCTAGGGTATCCCAGTCGGGTCCCGTCGCCGGCGCAAACTCCGACCAGGAACTCGTCCCGGGTCATACCAAGGACTTGTCGCCGGGCACATGGCGAATCAGCGTCTACACAATCCCCGTCCTCGACTTCAGAATACTAGAGAAGCGTCCCGCAATGCGTCTAATCCCTAGTAACACCACCGAGTCGTCGACAATTTCGAGCTCGGACGTCGTGAACTCTTGCGGGAAGCGATCCTTCTTACCCGATGCCAGCGACGACGAGCTAGACAGCCCAGTCGCCGAGAAGAAGGTTCGCAAAGATGACGGCGAAGACAAGGACGGCGTCATCATCTTTATGGGCCCAGAGGACAAGCAGCTCATGTTCCCTCTCCCTAATGCGGCCAAGACGAAGCAGGTTGCCATACCCAACGGGCACGCTCTCCTGGAGATCCAGAAGGATGAGACCGCCTCCATCCCCGGTGGATGCGAGCTCGACGAGTACCAACTTACGAAGCGCGATCAGATCGCCACGACGGGCGCCTCGTCTGTGTTTACCGCGGAGCATTCTAACGTTTCGGAGGGAGTTATCACGGTGAAGGTGCTCAAGACCCGCAACCCTAATGTTTCAGATGCTCGGCCGCAAGAGACGCATCGTAACGTGATCCGCCAAGCGGACATCTGGCTGCGCGAGTATCAGAGCCAAGAGGACCTACGACACAAATCCATCGTTCGGTTGTACGGTGGCGACGCACGGTACTTGTCGCTATACATGGAGCACGTGGACGGCAAGGATCTCGCAGCTCGGGGCGTATGGCGCGACGGCGGCACTGATCTATTCGTCGGCAACCGCCACGACGCCGTACGCATCTTGCGCGACATCGCTGGCGCCCTGCACTACGTACACCAGAAGCGCAAGATCCACAACGACATCAAGCCAGCTAATATCCTGTACTCGCGCGAGCGCGGTGCTGTCCTCTGCGACTTTGGCTTGTCAACCCGCACTACCGATCCGGCCACTAGTGGCGGTACACCATATTACGTACCCCCCGAGTTCATAGGCCAAAAGCTACGTGGTCCCGAATCTGACGTATGGGCCCTCGGTGTCACCATGTTATACGTTCTACGCAAGATTCCCTTCCCAGACGCCCGGGGACGACAAGGCCACCCAAAACAGCTCTACTGGATGATTGCAGATATCAATCGGAAAGCACCTCCTTTGCCGCATAATCACGGCCATGCGGGTAGCAGGGCTACATCGGCCGTGCATCAGATGCAGCAGTGGCTCAGCGAGGTCAACGAAGCTAAGGCTCGTCTAAACCAGCGGGATCGTGTCGAGTTTTTAGTCCGACAGATGCTGACACCTAATCGGAACCAACGCATCACTATGGAAAAAGTGATGAGCGAGTTGTTAAAGGAGAATGTGGCTCCCACCAAGTGAACGAGAAGATGTATGAACGTCTGAGCATGCAAGCGAATCGAATCAGTGCCGTATGACTCCGCCCGCCTCTTGTCGCATACTGGTTAACCAGATCTATCACGACCTTATCTTGACTTTCCATTTGGATCTTGCTTTCCCTAGAGCGCCATTACCAGACTGCGAATCGAGCGAGACGTTGCTCTTACGTGCTATCATTTAGCTATACGCCATTTTTTCAGATTTAATATAACCTAGAAGAAAAATCCGGAGAATGGTATGTATGACTGAAGGGCTTCAGCTTTACATTTCTGTTGAATTGTCTGACTTGACAGGATTTAGGTCCGGTTCAAAAAAACGTTCTTACAACCAGGAGCTATTCGATTGAAATGTACGCATCGCAGCCAAACCATTACGACGAATTGAGATTAATTTAGCGAAGTTCTTATTGCTGGTCCTTACGGTTGTAGCGATGGAGTAGGCGTCGACTGTTGTTTTATTTATTACCGTAGACCAAAGCCACGGTAGAGTGAGTCGCAACACATATTCCTTTTTTATTAGTATCATTCATTGCATTCGCGCAACTTGCAAACTAACGTGACATTACATCGGTGTAGTCGTTCCCCCTTTTTTTTGAGCTTCACTCCCCGGGGGTGCTTAGCGTAATTATATAGCGAGTAGAATCTTGCGCAAGTTCCTTGTTGCGCCTCGTCCAACTTTCACTTTCTCCCCAGAGACGATGGTATTCTTCATTAAATCGCATCTGCGGTGAAGATGCAGGCCAGGCCAAGCATAGCGGCGAATATCATCCCTTCCACGGCGATTCCCGTTGCCGAATTGTGAGTAGAGGTGGAAGTAGAGGACGGGCATGCCTCCGGAGCTGATGAGTTCGAGGCCGCCGCCGATGAATGGCCAACGATAACAGCTGACATACCCGTGGCATTCTTGCAAGAACCGGCCGGGACTTTGGCGGAAGATCGGAAGACGATATCGGCGCACTGGATTATTATTAGTTTGTGATTTCTCTTCAAATCTACGCGGGAATCGCGTTGATGCTATACCCATAAATATACGACTTACGTTATACAAAGCAGAACCAGAATCACCGCTGGTGACAACTTGGATGGTGGCATTGGTTCCGTCGCTGACCTCCATGGGAACGGAGAGCGACGGGAGGCAGAAGTTTCCTTTGCCAGTAACGTTCATCAGGTTGGGCGTGAAGGACATATTGAAGTTTGTGACGGAAGTGCCGAGGCCGATGTTGATGAAGAGATAGGTCCAAGGGTGGTGGAGGGTGAGTTGGACGGCACCGTCGGTGATGGGCCACTCGGTTCGGTTGCCGACGCCATCGGGGACACTGCCACCTATTTATCCGATTAATAACTTTGATTTCTGGGGAAGAATAGCGACAGTCGCATGGCTAGGAACGGATACGTACAAGGATAGATCCACTGGGAGTAGTTAAGAGCTTCGTTGAGGCTGTCGGCACGCCATTGCGGGTAGTCGATCTTGAAGTGGGCGGATGCCTTGTGGACAAGAGCGAGGATGAAGGTGATCGATGCGATGAGCATCATCGTGATTTCTGGGCTGTTGGTGCTGGTAAAAGATTGGATGGAGTGTTGAAGTTAAGAGGAGGGTATACTTTTCACGTGGATATAGGTGAAATTGTAAAAGTGGAAGAAAATGTGGTGTTTGGGAGATTGTGAAAGAGGCAAGACAGCGAGGGCGGTGATACGAGTGGAAATACTTCTTCGAGGAAGGTAAGACACAGGTCACTGAGTAACTAAAGCTACCTCTATCAAGGCAGTTACCTAACACCCAACATATTTTGTACCTGGGCAGACTGGAAGGAGCGTTGCTATATATATGGTGGTACAATCAGCTCAACCAGCGTTGTAAAACATGCATATACCTCCTTCCAATCTGTATATATGACAAATTACCTAATATCATACCTCACTGGGAAGTGACTAATACCTTGTACCAATTTTGGTCCTTCCATATACATCATATACGGAATATAATGGAATTTACAAATAAGTACCTTAGCGTGCGGGGGGGGTATTTGAAAATGGTTACCACTATTATTTTAATGTATAAAAAGCTTATATTATTATGTTTACTGTTTAAAATATTTTTACTTTTTTAAAATTGTGATTATTAACTTTTTTAATTTATAAAAATATTATATTTTAAATAAATAATTTATTAAATATTTTTATTTAATTTATTATAATATTAAAACTTAATTTAATTATTA
>MU284250.1:0-45717 GCA_022478815.1 Daldinia bambusicola
TTTATAATTATAAATGTTTTATTATTTAAATTTTTATTTATTAATATAATTATATATTTAATTTATAATATTAAATTTTTATTATTTATAAATAAGATATTTATAAATATATATAATTTAATAATTTTTAATTTTAAAATGGTATATTATAAACTTTGGTTAATATTATTTTATTATTATTTAAGGTAATAATTTAATTTAATAATTTATTTATTTTCAAATTTTTTATATTAAGTTATTTTTAAAAGGTTAAATATAACTTTTAATTAATAAATAATAGTTAAATAAGTGTTTTTAATACGTTATTTTATATATTATTACATTATATTATTATTATTATAATTAATTTAAATAATTTTTTTAACTTTATTTTTATAATATAAATATAAGTTATTATTATTTTTAAATAAAAGGATATAATTATTAAATATTAAAGGTTTATTTACGGTTAAATAAGTTTTTAATTTAATTATAAATTTAACCTTTTATAAGGTTTTTTTTTTAAATTTATTAAATATTTTTAAAGATAAGTTAAATATATTATTAATTTATATAATAATAATACTAAATTATTACTTATTTATTAATATTAATAAATAAGGGTTATATGTAAATATTATCATTTATAGTTTTTTTTAATGGTAACGAATATACGTAACCCATTAATGGGCTTTTATTTTAAATACGCTATATAAAGGTTTAATTACCACTATAATTATATTTATAAGGTATTTCCTTTTCATGGTTTATGGTAATTTAACTAATATTATATGTGTTAACTTTATTTTTAATTACATATATATTTGTAAAATATCTTATATTTATATTACCATGTTATTTTATAATAAAGTAAGTATTAAGGTAATAAATATATATTAATTAACTTATTGGATAATTAATAATTATATTAATATTTATTTTTTTTTAAAGTTATTATAACTTTAAATAATTAACTTTAATTTTTTATATAATTTATTTATTATTATTCTTTTTATTTTTTATATAATATAAAAATTATAAATATATATATTACCGTATTTAACATTATTATATCTTTTAAATAAAAAAACTTTTTTATTAATTAAAACCTTTATTTTAATTTTATTAAAAATTTTAAAAAATTATTTTAATATAATAATTTTATTTTTTTAACGTAATTTAATTACAAATTTTTTATATTTTTTCTTATATGAAATTATATAAGTAACGCCTTTAATGGTAATTTTAAATTTATTTTTATTATTTAAAAGTTTACCTTACCTTTTACTTAAAATTAATAATTGTAAAAATTAATAATTATTATTTTTTTTATTATTACTTTTTTTAAATTTTTATTATAAAATAAATTACTCCTTAAGTGTTATTATTATTTTATTATAATAATATAATTATATTAATATTATATAAAAACTAATAAACCTTTTATTTATTTTTATTATATATATATTATTATTTTTAATAAAAAATTTATAAAAGTTATTTTAACTATTTTTTTTTATTATATTTTCACTTTTAATAATATAAGTAATTTAAATGTAAGTAACATATTTAAGCTATTTTAAATGTTAAAAGCATTGTTAATTTATCGTTATACCTTTAATTTACGTACTTTATTTATAACTTTTTTAATAATTACTTTATATACTTTTATTATAAGTGTTATTAATGAGTTATTTATTATATAAAAATAAACTTTAAATATTAATAAAGTAAATATTAAGTTATTAAATTTAATAATATTATTTATTATTTTTATAACCATTTAAAGATAATATTATTATTTAATATTAAGGTATTTAATTATTATTATTTTATAAATTTATTATAATAATGCGTGGTATTATTTTAATTTATTAATAAAGTTATAAGTTTTTATAAATACTTTTTTTAAAATAATATTTAATATTATAAAATTAAATTTAAATTTATTAAAAATAAAATTTTTTTTAATATTATATATTAATTTATTAAATGATTTTAAATAAATATTAATTTACATTTTTCTTAAGGTATATTATGTGTTTTTAACTGTTATATTTTTTAAAAATTTAATTATTTAATAAAAGGTTATTTTATTAATAATATATAATATAAATTTAATGTTTATATATATTATATTAATTAATATTAAATAATTAAATTTAATATTATTTTTAATTATAAATTTAAATTTATTAAGGTTTTTATTATGGAGTTAATATTAATGGTAATATTTTATAATTTTTTTAATAATTTTAACATTAAAATCATTATATTTAACACGTTTTAATATATTATATAGTTGTATTATAATTAAATAGTTAAATTATTTATATATTTAATGTAACTTAACTTTTATTAAATGGTTATAAGTTATTATAATATCATGGTTATTAAATAAAAATTATAAGTAATTTTATTTACACATTATAAAGTAATTTTTACCCTAATATATTAAAATATTTTTAACATTATTTAAGTAAACATTTAAATAATTTATATTATTAATATATATTAAAAAAGGTGTATTAAATAGTATAATATAAAACTTTATAATATTAAAAGGTATTAATATATAAGTTATTCTTAAATTAAATAAATAAAGGTTATTATTAAATAATATAATATAATGTTTTATTGTAATAATATTTAATTTAATGTGTAAATACATTATTTATAAAGTTTTTAGTTATAATTTTTTATTAGATAAAATGCTAGTAACGTTAGTATTAAGTATTATACTTTAAAATACCATAATATATTAACCATTTAATAAAAAAATAATGTTTACATTTTATGTTATGGTTATTAACTCATTAATAATAAGTTTTTTAAAAGTATTAAAACCTGTAAATGCATGTAAGATAACTTAATTTACGAGAATATTTATAATATTTTCATTATTTATAATATTATAAAATATTATAAATTAAAATATATGTTTTATAATAGGTTTATCATTATTATTAATTAATTAATTTATAATATGTTAAATATCGTTTTTAATGTTTTTATTAGCATTATTATTTTTAAGGTTAATACCTTTATATTATATTAAGAATTAATTATAATTTTTATTAGTATTTTTAATATAATTATTAACTATATTATATAACCAATTAATGTATTTTTTATATTACTTATTTTAAAGGTAATATATAAATTAATAGTTTTATTTATTATATATATAACATTTTTTATTATTATTATTACATTAATTAAATTAATAAAATTAAAATAAAGGTTTATTATTTTTATATTTTTTATTAATTTAATATTAATTATTATTACTTTAGGTTAATAATAAATTATTAAGTAATTACTTACATGAATAAATATTAATAACATTACATAAATTTAAATATAAGGTATTAAATATATATTTTAATTTAATAATAATTATTTTAAATATTAGGTATTTTTGTATAATTATTAATAAGTTATAAGTTAAATGAAATTTACTATAATAATTATTAGATAAATTATTATAAACTTTTTAATAATTTAAAATAAATATTTTAAAATAATTAATAATGCTTTTATTAAGGTTTTAAGTTTATATGGTAAAGATATTTATATTAAATTATTTTAATATATATATTTATTACTTTTTAATAATTTGGAAAAATACTTTTATTTAATATATTATATTTTTAAAAAAAAAGTAGTATTTATTAGTTATAATTAATCTCTTATAATAATAGTTTAAAACTTTCTTTTTTAATATTATAAAGTAAATTATATTCTAATTATATTAGGGTATATTAGTAATGGTATAAAGGTTATTAAATATGTATAATTTTTTATTAAAATTATTGTATTTTTTATTTTCATATTTCCACTTATTATTATTATATAGTTTGAAGAGAATAATTAAGTTTTTTAAAGTTTTAACATTTATTAATGGTGGTTTGTAAAGTAGTATTTTATCAGTTAAGTTATTAGGTAATTAGTTTTAGTTATATTTATAAAATAGGTTTTTATTAAATTTCCCTTTATAAGGAAATTTATTTAACTTTTTATTGTTATTAGATAATAATAATTTATTAAAAGATTTGTTAATATTTTTTTAAGGGTAAGTTTTAAAGATTAATAATAAAGATATAATAACTTTATATAATTTCTTAAGTTTTTAATTTTATATAGTTATTAATAATAATATAAATACTTTACTTTTAATGTTAATTTTATTAGTATTAGCTTTAATTTTATTTTAAATTTATTATAATAGAATTGGTGATATTAGTTATTATGTTTTAAGGTAATTTTTTTAGTATTTTTTGATAAAGTTTAGTAATGGTTTTATATGTTATTATTAGAGTTTAATAGTTATAAAAGGGTTATATTTATTGTAAAATTTAGTAAATTACTTTATTAAGTTAATAATTTTGCTATTATTTAGTTATGGTTATTTTTTGGTAATAACCATTTAGTATAAAAAATTAACGTGTGTATAGTTTTTATTATTTTTTATTTTAATAATGGTAATATTATGTTATTTTAAATATGTATAATAAAGTTTTAATAGGTGGTTATATACTTTTTAAAAGTGTTTTTAGGTTTAATTTTAAAAGTTTTTTTAAAAAAACTTTTATAATTTTTCGTTAAAAAGGTTATTATTATAATATTTAAACGTTTTAACGATAATGGATGTTAAAATATTTTTAATGTTTTCGATAAAATTTATAGGTTTTATAAGGTTTATTTAATATTTTACGTATTGGAAATTAATGTAATTAAGGATAATAAATATTATTTTAATTATTTATAAATGTGTGGGAAAAGTATATATATAAAGGATTTTTTAATAATTAATAATATTATTAAAGTTATTAAAAATAAAGTTTTTTTAAAGTATGTAATAAATGTAAAATTTTTTAAAATATATTTAAAAGGATATAAATTTTAAAAATAATATTTATATTTTTAATTAATTTATTAAAATCTTTTAAAATAGTTTAAATATTTTAATAAATTATAAGTATTTAACTTTTTTTATTTTAAATATTTTGGAAATTAACGTATTTTATCTTTATGGAAATTTTAATTATTTATAGTTATTAATTTAATTATTAATTAATGTTAAATAAATAAAGTTTATATGTAAAGAATAATATTAAATTAAAGGTATTTTTAAAGTTATATTATATTTAATTTATATATGTAAAAGTAAAAAATTTAATTGCGCCGGTTATTTACCTTATAAAAGGTGTAAATAGTTAATTAAAATTATAAACCTTAGTAATTATACCATTTATAAAATAACATGATTATAAGGTAACCACGTTAAATTAATTAATTAAAAATTACTTATTGGTAATTTATCCCGATAATTTATTAAATATATTATAATTATAATAAATAAAAATTATTAAATATATTATAATTATAATATATTTTAAATATTAAAGTTTTTATTTTTTATATAATTAATTTTTAATTAATTTTTAATAAATTTTAAATTAATTTTTAATTAATTAAAAATTAATTATTTTATGAAAATATATAAATATTATATTAACCAAGGTAACTTTACCCCAATGTGCGCTAGCACTTACGCCTTGCCATTTTGGGTTAAAGGTTAGGATGATGGGTAAGGAAGACATTGGGTTGACCTGCGACCTGTGTATTCATCAACCACCCATCCATCCAGCCATCCAGCCATCCAGCCATCCAAAGTGATGGGTGAATTGTTCCCAACGGTAGGGTCATGAGCTTAATCATAATACAGTCGCGAGAATGGGTAACGCAACAGGTAGTTTAATATCTCTCTACCAATAACCACCTTTCAACCAGCCAGTGTTGGTGCAGCCTTGCATCACAGATGTACACTGGAACATACCTACGCACACACACATATATATCAGGTAGGCACCTAATAATATAGGCACGAAGTCACAAACACCTCAACAAAGACAGAACGGGTTGAATTTGGATCTCTACTAGAAAAATCAAGTTCCTTAGGTACATAAGTTGTGTCGCGTGCTACGCTGCGTGTGGCTTCTCTTAAGGTCCACGTATTATCAGACAAGAAAAAAAAAGCCCTACCCTATCTCATCATATAGTACTTAGAGACCTTGCTAGGTATTCGGGCATTCAAATGGAGCTTTTAGCTACCGCATCTAAGTTACCTAACGTACTCCCTACCTTCTACTAGCCAATCACAGCAATCGCACGTCGGGTATGATGCGGCGCTTGGATATACAGGTATGTACAATACAATACCATGTAAAGTAGGTCTGCTCGGATCAGATCCGTCAATGCCAAGATACGACGGCATCTAAAATTGCGGTACGGTTACACCGGCAAGTTGCAGCTAGTACTAGCGGATGGTTGATGAGCTCTTAGTGAAATGAAAGTATGCGGAAACAAAAAGGCGAATGCCTGGACATCTAATTTGTTTCATAAAGGGGGCTGGAAATAACCATTTGTCCATCAAACCGCCAATTACATAAGATGGGTAGCTTGAATGACAACTCAGACGATAGATAACTAGTTCTTTTATTAGTTAGAGCTTTCCCAGACCTTATTGAAGACTTAACCAAGCCGAGTAAAGGTAGCCCGCTCATACATATCCGAAGTTAAAATAGTATATTGTTTCGCTATAACTACCTATTAAGCACCTAACTAAGATAAAAACTAGCGATACAATATGGTAAAGTGTTCTAGTTAGATATTAACATTGCTAGTATACTCTTAGAAGTGCAGAAGTGGTATACCTAAAGCGAAGGGAATATCTCTTCAAAAAAGTAAAAGGCAATAATAGAACCTGGAAGACTTCACTCATCCTATTTATTTAATTATTGCATACCCAGTACTAGACTCTAGATATCCATTAACAGGGGTCCTCTCACTCCGACTTTGGGCGCAGCTTGCAAGATAAGGTGAACGAACACCTGCTTTCTCTAGCCAAGCTCCGAGTTTGATCAACCACCCAGCCCTAAATCAAGCTTCACCCATTCCTCTTACAAGCACACGGCAAGGTTTCGGTGGATAACCGAGAAAACCTCTATTCAACCTTGATTATAGCAATATTATCTTACCTGAATTGCGTTTTGGCCTAACTTGAGTACTACTACATATGTATACCTAATACAGTGCTGCAGCGCTACTCGAAGTAGTTTACATGATCTTGCTCTCGGTCTCCCAATAAGACATATCTATACAGCCCCCCGGCGCGAATCCTTCTGCTGTGTAAATCTCTTATCAGCAGGAGAACAAAGCTCTGGTAATACCTTAGATTGTGGTTAGCTGACATGTGCTCAGTCTCCTATGGCTGTTGGCGAATAGGCACTGCGATATGCATATCAGCTCCGAAGATCCAGCTCGACTCTCGCTTCTGTACCCCACGAATGATATGCGGTTAGATAGGCACGGCCAGGGGTAGGTACTCCAACGCCCAGCCAGCCCAGTAGCACATAGAGATAAAGTAGATAAAAATCTTTGACTAACTTATCTATCTATCAGGGTCATCGATACAGTAGGGTACATAAAACATGGATGCCGCAGCTCTACGCGACGTCACACATTTCCCTTTCAGCTCGGCTGAAAAGTGGTCTGTCATGGTTCTATTTCCTTTTTCTCAACCGTCAATCCAGGCTCGTTGAGCGGATATAGGTACTCGAATTATTTATCTAGATAATTGCGACCATCTCTTCCGACTATCTCAAGCTGGGACTTGGCGGCTTATGAAGAACTACGAAACAAACAGATAAAGTCAACTGGCGATCGCTGGTCGCCCTTCTTAACTTCAAAATGGCAGCAAGCGAAGAGAGTCACCGGGCATCACACGCCCCGGCGGTGACAACCGTCTTCGCCGAGGGAGATATGCCAGATCACATTGCCGAGATGTCGGAGGATGAAGCTGCGCTCGCGGCGCTGGGCTATAAGCAGGAATTTAAGCGCGAATTCTCCGCTTGGACGACTTTCGCTGTTAGCTTCGCTGTGATGGGTCTGTTGCCGAGTATTGCTACTACCATGTGGTATGGACTCGGTTATGGTGAGCCATCTCACGCATTATAGCGCTCAGGGACGGCAAAGAGAATATTGCGCTAACATGACCGTATGATAGCCGGGCCTGCGGCAAATACCTGGGGCTGGTTATTGTCTGTCTTCTTTATTATATGTGTATGCAGTCGTCGGATTCATCTTATAACGTAACCAGAGTTGACCTCTTCCAATAGGTTGCCGCCTCGATGGCAGAACTAGCAAGTAGTATGCCAACTTCCGGCGGACTATATTATGCGGCAGCGGTGCTTGCCGGCCCCAAGTACGGCCCTTTCGCTGCTTGGATAACTGGCTGGAGCAACTGGTTCGTTCAGGTTACAGGAGCACCGAGCGTAGACTATGGATGTGGTGAGTGACGATTCTTCACGATTGCTTATGGACTTTCAATATTGACTCTTTTACTATTATCAAGCCGCCATGATTCTGGCCGCAGCGTCGATTGTGAACCCCGACTATATACCAACGAACTACCAGACATTTCTACTAACCGTATTAATCATGCTCACGCACGCCTGTATCAGCAGCATGCCGACGTTGTGGATTGCAAATTTTAACTCCGTTGGGACAACTATAAACCTCCTGTGCCTTCTCATTACCATTATAATCATACCTACCGCAACGATGGGTGACCCCAAATTCCAACCGAACGAGTTTGCATGGGGAATCCAAAACAGCACAGACTGGCCTGATGGCATCGCTGTCTTAATGTCGTTCCTCTCGATTATATGGACGATGTCTGGCTACGATGCTAGCTTCCACCTCTCCGAAGAATGCTCCAACGCAGCCGTTGCCACGCCAAGGTCTATAGTCATGACTGCTGGGTCAGGGTCGGTTCTCGGCTTTGTATTAAACGCTCTGATTGCGTATACGATTAAAGATGTGGGAGAAGTCTTGGAAAGCGATCTTGTAAGGCTTAGAGGAGCTTACAAAATGATGACACTGCTTACACTAAACCATCTAGGGCCAACCGTTCGCCGCATACCTTATACAAATCCTACCGCGAAACGTGGCACTGGCCGTCCTTTCTATGACCATCGTATGCGCTTACATGATGGGGCAGGGATGCATGGTGGCCGCGTCGCGAGTTTGCTTCGCCTACGCACGAGACGACTGCTTTGGCGTAGTTAGCCGACCCCTAAAACAAGTCAACCGCCACACGTTGACTCCGGTGAATGCAGTCTGGTTCAACACGTCAATCGGGATTCTGTTGCTACTACTGATCTTCGGAGGGGCAGCCATCGATGCTATTTTCAGCATCGGCGCTATCGCGGCATACGTCGCCTTCACGACGCCAATCTTCCTAAAAATCGTGCTCGTCGGTAACCGCTTTCGGCGCGGGCCCTGGCATCTCGGCCCCTTGAGTTTACCTTCGGGAATCGCCGCCTGCTGTTTTGTCGTGGTTATGCTACCTATTCTGTGTTTCCCAAGCGTACGGGGCGAAAATTTAACCCTGGAGGACATGAACTGGACTGCACTTGTTTACGTGAGCTCCGACCCCCGTGGATGGATGAATGGACGACGAAGCGCAGAAAAAAGAATGCTAATTTTGTACTAGGGCGCACCGATGGTGTTCATTCTCATATGGTTCTTCGTGGATGCTCACAAGTGGTTTAAGGGGCCGAAGATCAATATCGAGGTGAGTTCGGTCAATCTAACCCCTTTCCTCTCCCGAATAGATGATTTGTTCCAGAAATCTGATGATGTGATAACCACTAGCATCACATGCTTCACCAAAACCTCCCTCACGTGGAGGGCATCGAGACACCAGGGGCAAGCGGTATTTCGGGGAGCGGAAAGGACTCGGATATAGAGCGGGGTTCGGTATCGAAAGTGCCATCGGTTTAACTGGGAGATATAAACAGGTGGTTAGTGGCGATACTACTTTAAATGTGTTGGCGGCTCGGTTTAGAATTCGGGATAGAGAGACGAATGGGTAGAACTTGCCTGATCTATTTTTGATTTTATTGGTTAACCGTAACTTTATTGAAGATACTACGTGCGGTTTCGTTGTGCCTTACTATTATCGCACACCTAGACGCTGAAGCGGCTATACGCGTGCATCACATTAGCATCTATACTGAGAAGAGAATCTAGCCTGAGTTTAAATGCTTGAACGAGTGTATATTGAATTGAAAGAGTGACTATAGAAATGAATGCTATCCTAAATACTTGTTGCCTGGCTACTATAGTAGTAATTGAGTTTGGTAGTGTACCCTACGGCGTCTTCTCCTTATTTTGAATCTGGCAATGAGTACATCAGCCCTCACAAAAGAGCCGCGTTTCAAAGTAAACGAGCGGTAACACCGTAACTGCGTTGTTGGTCCCCTTCCTGCTCCTATCGTCACCCTCTTTTACATCCCCCATCTCCCCTCCATCTCCATCTCTTCTCACTCCACGCCACCTTACCACCACCATTATCAATTCCCCCCTCCTATTCTGTATACTTCGGGGTTTCCCACCAATCCCTAGTCATTGGCATCACTCAACGCCGGTGAGCTGGCCATTACCATCATCATCATCGCCATCACCACCGCCGCTACCCGCCGAATAATAGCAGTAGGGGCAGGCTTGCTGGAGTTATCAGACTAGGACTGGAACTGGGGTTGAGATCGAGTGGAAAAGAAAGACCGTCGCCAATCGACCATCTCCCAAGCGAGGAACAGCGCAAACCAAGTAAGACACGCGAACGTGGTCGCGCGAGCGCGATACACCACGTCGCAGCTATCGCCGTACTCCTCATTACACCCGGCACCCAAGTTCCCGCCGCCGAAGCAGTACACAACCAGCACGAGACTCGCGAGACGCAGCACGGCGATCCACAGTCCGTACACCAGCACATCGACGAAAGACTCGGCGTCAGAAATCACCGTCTCCAGGCTCTGCGGCGGCCGCGTCATGATGTCCTTCACCGCGCGCTCGAAGCCGAGGCCCATATCCGGCGTCCCAGAGGTGGCTATGGTGATCCAGACGATCTGATCTCGACGGGGGCGAGCGGAAACACGGAGAGGCCGCGCTCGACGGCGCTCTTGGCCAGCGCGAAGAGCTGGTCCGTGAGGTTGTTCCGGAACACGACGGACATGCGCTTGATGTTCGAGCCGTTGCTTTGTTACATTGCTTGATAAGCCATGGACACCATCGGAGCCCAGTTCGAGAATGAGTTGCTCGTAAGTCAATGCGTGAGCTGCTCGGGATAAAGGCTTATTGGACTGTCCTGAGACAAGATTTCCAGAGAAAACCCCGTCCCTTTCCGCCACATTAGACAGTAAGTTATGAGAATAATGTTAAAAGTTCGAGTCTTTCTATATAGTATTTTGAGATGTAGTTGAGTTGTAAGTATGCGAATAGCTTGCTTCAGAAACAATTGAAGAAATAAACGGGACGGTATAAAAGCAAGATACTCAAAATTTTTATCCTTTGGTAGCCAAGAAATTCCAAGATGTTAATCTGCAACTAAATTCACCTCTCAACAACATACGTGAGGTATACTAGGATCATGAGATGAGCACAAGCTCTCTGTAACCGAGAAAAGTCTAAAAGTCAGGCCATGATTGGCACTCGTCGGTGATTTTTATAAGAGACGTTCTTCACTTGAGGGGAGGCTAAAAAATCCTTGGAGAGCGCTAGATATGGTAAGACATCCAGATTCAATATTAGACAAGGACGCTGTATCCGTGACCGGTAATTGGTAGAGCGGCCATGGGATATATACCATTAATCTACTGTTATCTGTGCCATGGGCCGTGGGATTTCCGGCGTCTGGATGAACTAAGCGCGCTGATATATCCGTTCCTAGAGAATTCGGGACGGAAATCTAGTGACATAGGTAGAGATGCTGTAGATGCTGTATATCGTTGCGTCGTATTAGGTTTGAACGATAGAGCTTGGCCTGAAGTGCGGGAATCAACTCATATGTTGTATTATAACAACCTAGGTAGGTCCTATGTAAGTGTAGCAGTACTAATAATATCTACCGAGAAATCCTGAATGGGACCAACCTACCTCGAGTCAGGATGAGGCTATCGTAGTGTACCTGAATATGATGCCGCCTTCCAGAACACGTCGTTAGGAGGGCCGAGTGCCAAGAGCCGTGCCAAGATAAGCGTTGGTGCATCGCATCCAAGAATTTTTGCTGGGAACATCCTCTAGTCGTTAAATTTCGTCTTCACATTAAGAGGCTTGCTTATGTGGCGTTATTTATACATTGACAATACCGCTTCAGAAACCAATTGGTTTGTAGAGATGTATAATATTATTCCGCTATAAACTCGTTATCCTAGGATTGGCAGCTCGATGCGTCTAGACACAGAACGAAACCTATCGCAACTGTTGATATTCGGGCTCTTCGTGTCGCTTGATACTAGAATTATAATGCGCATAATCTATCAACAGGTAAGGTATGGATGGCCCGTCCGATTTGGGAGCTTGTTGTCTTCTTCTTGGTCCTGTGGTGGGGTCAAGCGCCTTCAAGTTGCTTGACGACATCCTCGACTCGGAGGCTTCCGCCAAGAAATTGTCTCATAGTCTCTCGGTCTTGTCCATCCTCGCCTTGTACAACCATCTTTACGATGTCGCCATCATCATCCATTACCAGGCGTCCTGAACGCCCGTCACTCCATTCGACACGGATCTGCTTCGCCTGGGCATCTGCCGCACTAATATCGGTAATTGGAACCTCTAGTTCCTTAGCCTTCCCCTTCTTATTTTCTAAGCCTGCCATGCTCCGTAGGTCCCCGATAACAGCCGTGCGGTTGTGATAACGGACTAACTCCCGCCTTAACGTCCGCACGAAGCTTGATAAATCCTGCTTTTTTGGTGTGTCACTGTCGTCATCCTTTGCTACCGGCGGAGGCAGATACCGAGCCGCCAGACCAGATAGCGGTATACATTGGGGAACGGTATGCCGGTGAATGCGCAGAAACTTAGCATTTGGGTAAGGCCGGTTGAGCATGACATAGTATGGTCGAAGAAACCGGGACTTGGACATGACTTCGAATCGTAAACCCAAAATATTGCCCCCATCCACGGCGTTAGGATCCGGGTCGCGTACTTTAAACGTGGTGATAGATGCACACGTTCTATAGAGGCATTGCTGCTTGTGAGCGTTCTGCTCATCAGCTTTTGTTAGCAGCTCCTGTAGCCTAGAGCTATCATTTTGCTTTCCAGAACCTGATCTCTTCGTAGCATCAGCCTTCAGTAGCTGAAGCGTCGAGTCTGATGTTATCAGGGTAGCAGTTTGCAATTTGAGATCTCGTTTTAACGATTCCACTAGAATATATTAGCACTAGCCTCATACATCGGGTGTAATACATCGCGTGTAATATATCGTAGACCAATGATCTTTGGATAATTACCTTAGGCACCTACCTTGAGCTCTCAACGTTGCAATTTCATTATCCAACCTTTCTGCAACAGATAGGTCTTGAGATTGTGGTTCTTCGGAAGCCATCGTTATTTATTTATGAGATTGAATAAAATAGAATGTTGTTATTGATAAACCGTCTGTTGATTGATTGATTTGATAATCCGGCAAAGACGCGACGACGCGTGTTAGTGGTATTGCTAAGTATGTAAATGGGGACTACGATAAGATAAAAAGATAAGGCAAGGGGAAGTGGGGAGATCTAGATTGAGCAGATTGAGCAGATTGAGGTGGGGCATTTCAGTGTCATGACCGGCATGATTAGTCATTCCCCGACCAGGGTTTTACTTTTCTTTTCCACTCCATTGGGTCAAAAGCTGAAAGCTTCAGCTTCATTTGGACACGTCCACATATTTTCTCCTGCATCCGTGCTCCAAGACCATTTAGCCATCATGGACTAAACGGGGAACAATCGCATCTGGGGTTTTGGTTTCTTAACTTCTACCATCTTTCTAACCACTCGTTACTCGTCTTATTTTTTATTTTATCTTAAGGGTCCACTTTGCCACGTTCCAGCGCGATTCCAGAAAAAAAAGGCCACGGTTTCTATTTTATTTTCCATCGTTGACTTGATCGAATAGACCAGACGCTTTCCACAAATCATATACGAGAACCATATAATTAGTATACTTACACAGGTCTAACCACACTTATACTATTACTGTTACTACTACTTCTACTACTTCTACTACTTCTACTACTATTACTATTACCCATTTACCGTCCTATTGTGCGACTAGAGAGGGATTTGAGACAAGAACACAAAAGCCAGCTTTGAAAGCAACACACCACTCCCACTGCCCCGCGCTAAAGTTACGAATGGGTGTCGAAACTCGACGGTCGAAATCTCAAAAACGAGATCAGCTATCAGTCTCGACGAGTGGCCACGCGAATGGTCACTCGAACGGCGACATGAACAATATGGAGCTGCGGCGCAAGACTGCCGCACCGCAAGAGTCAAGCCAGGTTACGGCAGATCTCATAGGACGCGAATCATTCTCCCTCGACGATAACATTCCGAAAACGCCCTCCGTGAATAACCATGGATTCTGGGAACTTCCCTTACAGGACCAGAGGAATTTTATGCTACTTGTGTTGCTATATTTTTTACAAGGCGTCCCTATGGGTCTTGCGAGTGGATCGGTACCTTTCCTGCTTAAAGAGCATCTCTCATTTGGAGAAATCGGCGTCTTCAGCTTGGCATCGTATCCATATTCGTTAAAACTATTCTGGAGCCCGATAGTAGATGCGGTATGGAGTCCCAAAGTTGGAAGGAGGAAGAGCTGGATCCTTCCAATTCAGTTGATATCTGGGTTTAGTATGTTGTATCTCGGGTCCATGATCGAGGATTTAATGGCTACGACGGGTAAGCCGGGCGGACCCAGCGTCTGGAATTTCACGGGCTGGTGGTTCTTCCTCGTCTTCATGTGCGCGACTCAGGATATCGCTGTTGATGGGTGGGCGCTTACTTTGCTTACACCCGGAAATGTTTCTTACGCTTCGACGGCGCAAACGGTCGGTCTAACAGCCGGTCAATTCCTATCATACACAGTCTTCCTAGCCTTTAATTCTAGCGATTTTGCCAACCGCTACTTCCGCTCCGTACCTTCGGAGCAGGGTCTTCTGAGCCTTGGAGGTTACTTAACCTTCTGGGGTTGGGCCTACATCGCAATCACTATTGGACTTGCGCTTCTCAAGAAGGAAGAAAAGACGAGGAATGAGGACGGTATTTGGGATGTTTACAAGATCATGTGGGATGTCTTGAAACTACGGAATATCCAGACCATAATCATTGTCCATCTCATTTCCAAGATCGGATTTCAAGCTAACGATGCGGTGACGAACCTTAAGTTACTAGAAAAGGGATTCGGCAAAGAAAATCTGGCCTTGACTGTCCTCATCGACTTTCCTTTCGAGATAGGCCTGGGCTATTATGCTGGCAAGTGGTCTCAGGAATATACACCTATGCGCCTCTGGTGCTGGGGCTTCGTGGGTCGTCTGATCGCCGCTATCTTCGCCCAGGTCACCGTTAGTATTTTCCCAGCTGGTGGTGTCCAACCTTGGTATCTTCTTCTCGTCATCGGCGAGCACGTCTTTTCTACGTTTACTTCAACCGTCATGTTCGTTGCTGTTTCCGCCTTCCACGCTCGGGTTGCTGATCCCGTAATTGGCGGGACTTATATGACCTTGCTTGCTACGTAAGTATTATGTTCCATATCTCAACCAACCATAGCTAACATTCGATCCTAGGGTTTCCAATCTTGGCGGTACATTCCCGAGATATTTCGTCTTACGCCTGGTAGATACCTTCACTCAAGCTACATGCCATCCCCCGACGGGGAAGCTTGACAGCTCAACGCTCAGGGGGCCGCTTGTAACACAGGAGTTCTCCTGCGCCGTTCAAGCCGAGAGGGAGCGATGCGAGCACGGTGGTGGCACGTGCGAAATCCTACATGATGGATTTTATATCGTAAACGTCCTCTGCGTTATCGTAGGGGTGTTGACGTTCGCTCTATACATTAGAAAGAGAGTTTTGGTATTGCAAAGTCTACCACTAAGGGCGTGGAGGTTAGCTGGATCTCGGTAAAGAAAAGTATTGAAGTGTAGTGTACATGTACTATATGAATACCGAAGAAATAGAAGCATTATCAAGATATCTTAGGAGCCGTAATCTTACTTTGCCATGAGATATGGGCGCATTCACGCTTGAGATCAATATGGGACTCATCATTCTCATTCGGTAGCTAGGGAATACATTTTCTTGGGTGAATATTCCCTAATTTGGGTTCAAAGAAGTCTTTGATTGGCCAAACTGTGGCTTGCGCCTTTACCAAGTAAGAGTCAATGGCAATAAAATGACCACTGAACACAACGAAGCTGTCTACCAAGGTAGCCAATTGTCTATCTAGCCTCTACACAATGCTAGTCTAGCACTACAATAATCCAGTTCGTTTTCTTTCAAAAATTGTTCACCAACGAACAATGATCTTGATATGTAGGTGCACTGTTCCCAGGGGCGCCAAGCTGCTCACCAATATGAAGACATTGTTTGGCTAGAGTTCAGTATATATTCAAGTCAGTCGATAGTTCTAGTTCTCTCCCGGTTGTGAATGAGCCTCAATCTCTCAAACCCATCACAAACTACCTACCTACATACTTTTCTAAGAAAATTCCTTTTTTTTTTTGGCGAGACCTTCTAGACAGAAAACACACCACACAGGGTTTCCACCATGTCAAAGTCCGGCTTCGACCTAACCTCGATGCACGTAACCCTGCCCAGAGTATGCGAGTACTGCAGCGCGTCGGTCGTCGACGAGCCGCTGCCGGACATCGTGCTGATGTACTACAGCCCGCACGGGTTCGACGACGAGGCGTGCCTGGACGCGGAGTACATCTGCACGCGGTGCCAGCTGAGCGACCGGGCGGGGGTCTACGACGCGCTGCGGGCCGTGTACGACGCGCGCGAGGACATGTTCACGACGGCCATGTTCGAGGGCCTCATCGCCGACCTGCACGTGTCCGGGGCGCTCGCCGAGCCCCGCCCCTGGCGCGACCTCCAGCCCATCGTGTGGAAGTGGCGCCACCGCATCCGCCTCGATATCTTGTTCCAGCAGGTCGGGCTCGTGCTCGACACCGACTGGGCCGTCACGTACTTCCGGAGCCTCGCGGAGGCCGCGTTCAAGGCCGTCGATAACACCATGTTCGGCGCGAACAACCCGCGGTCCACCGACGAGGCCATGATGCAGGCTGTCGAGGGCGTTCGCCAGTCTATGATCGACTCGATCCAGGGCCCCGAGGGCTTGGAGTCCATCTTCAGGTACCTGGAGGAGCTGCTCCAGGCCAACGGCTACGACACCCAGGTAAAACCCCCCGAGCAGGTGTATGTCGAGCCAAATACGAGTGGAGAGGATAGTCCAGTCTTGCCGCCCAAATATTACTAGACGTGATCGGTTTGTGTGTTTGTTTGTTTGTTTGTTTGCCTGAGAATCTACTGGTACTTTCTTATAAGTATTTCCGATCCCCTATTCAGGCTAACTTGAGACGATAGAGCGGAGTGAATCATAAGTAATACGTAGCATAACTACCTCTAGGTAGGTTGCTCGTTGTTGTGAGCTGTAATGTCTAGTTCTACTGTTTTTTTTCCTTGATTTTCTTTATTCTCGGAAAGGTACATCTACCTGGACGAAAATATGTAGGTGGTAGGTAGGTGCTTAATACAATAAATCTATACAAACGCCCAAAGAGTCTTTTGAGCAGTGATAAAATTTTCATTGTACCTAACTATTCGTCTTTTGTTATTATCTTTGCTGAACTATATTTTTGTTTGATGCTTACCTCTAGTGTATAACCAGCCTAACGCATAAACCATTGCAAGACAAATAGACAGACGAAGAACTCGACAGCTTCTAGTAGTAGTACTTGAAGCAGTTTAGTAAGCCAGAACATCACGGCAAGATGGCCGAGTTGGTTATGGCGTGAGGTTAAGGTCACCTTAATTCCTACATCCTCATGGAGCAATCCGCGTGGGTTCAAGTCCCACTCTTGTCAAGACAATTTTTTTTTCTTTTCTGCGGTGGCTTTCCGGCGTTTTATTATTTTTTCTTGTCTTAACTAGCAACTAGCGACACTAGTATACGCCCACTTATAAAGACACCCTCCTAATTATATACGCATAGGCACTTAGCCTGTACAGATGAAGCTCCCAGTTACGAAGAATCGAATTTCAAAACATATTCTTGTAAAAACATCTTGTTGACGGTATAACTATTATTTGTTATTTACTTCGAAGTATCCGTATAGACGTGTGACTTCATACTGACAACTTATTATCAACAACCTAACCCGTATCTCAACCCAATCATTTCTAAATGGAACGAACAAATAGTCAGATAATATGGAAACCAGAAGCTCTGCAGGCGTAATTTCAAATATGAGCAACCAGCGCTCAAAGGTCTGAAATACTCCACTCATCCCAACCCTTCTTCTCGCCCGGTAGTCGCACACTTTCCCACTCCTTCCGAGTGACGTTCTTCCACTCCTCGACGGGGATCCAGCCGATATAAGCTCTGTCGCCGAAGCCGCCGACCCAGTAGATCTGCGTAACGACAAGCCGCACGAACTCGGACTCGTGGATCTTGTTGCCCGGGAGCCAGTACTTGCTATCGGGATGCGTATCCACGAAGCACGACGACAGTGCTTTCGCATCAGCCGCGTCGATCTTCTCGATGTAGCCCAGCAGGCTGTAGCGCGGGAGATTGACGGCGCTGTACGGCACCCTGTCCTTGGCGTCGTCGTCGTCTGCGTCGCGTCCGAACAACCAGTCGAAAAAGGTGGATTTGATGCGCTTGTCCGGCGGATAGGGAGGCGTCCATTCCTGGGCGAGACTGATATTGGAACCGCTGTCCACGTTCCTGAAGGTCGTCCCGATCTTAATAGCTAGGAAGGTAGGATTGCCCTCCTCCTCGCAATCCGCTACGTACTCCATTAACCCCACAGGCACGCCGCCGAGGCCATCCGGCTGGCGCCCGCGGGACGCGTCTGGGAAGACCGTGGCGAGAGTACCGAGCGGAGTGAGAGCTAGAATGCGCCGGCCTAGCACGGCGGACTCGTACGAAGTAGGAATCCGATAATCCGATTCCGAGGCGGGTGGGTTGCTGAGGATGTACTGCGGCTCCGGGGAAGACTCCGCCACGCAGGAGCGCGCAGCCACAGAGAGGAAGGGCAAGCTACGTAGGAACCTCATTGCGACACGGGGAGGGGTGTAAGTGCGTAAGACCGTGCGAATCCCTTAGGCAAGAAGGGGTAAGGTGTGAGAGGTAGGTGATAGAGACGAAGAAGCTACGAAAGCGTTTTAAGCTTGAAGCTTACAAGGTGGAAATGTTAGAGAAAGATATATTACATTCTCACACAGTCCGTTTGTTTATCGTGTTTAGCGGTCTACCAAAGCTTCATCAAACGGGACGAAGATGAAGATAAGACCGGTGACCGGCGCTGAGGTTAAACAGTCCCATGTGAAATGATGCGTTAAGTGGGTCTCTCGTCATGCGGGCCTGGGTCTGGGGGTTACTCTAATGGGATTAGTCACTTGAACTTAAGCATGTCCAAAATACCAGCCAGTACCAGATACGTATCAGGGGTTATAGATGTGAGCGAGGTAGTACCTGGATATATTGTTTACATCCTGAAATCGGAGAAAATCAGGTATTGATATATTAACCATGGGTAACTGCTAAAGGATTCTTATTATTCGTAAAGAATGCTTGAATTAAACTAAGACCCAGGTTAGAGTTGCGAAAGAAAAGATGATACATGTCTGTACGGCGTAGATTCACTCATGCAATAGACAAAGGGTTGAACTGACAGGGGTACACATAGGTACATAGTAGAACCTTATTAACCCCACAAAAATCTACGCACTGATAAACACCCGCAGCGTTCTTGCCTTATCGGTGATTATGCAATAAACTTTGACGCGGGGGTTTCGGAGATGCAGCTAAAGCGTTGTCACATGACCAGGGTTTACTTAGCCCTTTTTGGAAAATTTGACGAGGCCCCAGTCTCTGTTCGGTGTGAGTCAATGTTGGAATACCAAACCCTCACAACATCCTTCTGAGCGCCAAGACTCGCGAATTCATCAGCAGAAAACACCAGAAAAACCCACCCACATCCGACCCATTTCTCCCACTCTCTCCCAACTTCATCGACTTCGCAGCAGTCTAACAACAGCAATCTTTCAAGATGGGAAAAGTTCACGGATCTCTCGCTCGTGCCGGTACGTTATCTCGATTGAAATGCTGATGCAAATATTATGATGATGATGATGTTGTTGCTTTGAGATGCAAGATTTACTAACATTATCCTACAGGTAAGGTCAAGTCTCAGACCCCCAAGGTTAGTTCATCCAATATTCCGAGAATCCCATCCTCTCGATCAAGGAGCGCGCATACGACTTGAGCCATCTACATCGTCAACCATAAACAATCATTTGAATATCCAGCATCCTGCGACTCGAAACGTAAACGGTCAATGCACAATTCGCCACTCCCTTTGTCGAAGACATTTACCTCAACCGAACCTTCCGACAACAACATACAGCATGCAATCGCCTACCATCTTCAACGCGCGCTTCCTTTGTCGAATGCACATCAACTCTGGACTTGATCATCATCACAGATAAAATGATACGGGGAACTGACAACATCAAAATAGGTCGAGAAGCAAGAGAAGGCCAAGACCCCTAAGGGCCGCGCCAAGAAGAGACTCACATACACTCGCCGTTTCGTCAACGTCACCCTGACCGGTGGCAAGCGAAAGGTGAGCATCTTTCCGAAAGAACCAGACACATCTGGAATCCGCAACTAACATTTCGATAGATGAACCCCAACCCCGGCTCATAAGCGCATCGCAGCGCCAACCCACTTGAGAGCAGCCGGTGTCATATCCACGGGAGGAATTCGGAAGGCGATGGATGGGCCAGATCCCCGCATCAAACCCTCGACGGCGTCTAGCTCTGAGCGTCCGCCTCTTTTTTGCGTATGACAGATAAAAAGCAAAATAATTCCTGCTCTATTTATTGATCGGAAAAAAATAAAGTGAAATGGATGAAACGGAGGTTACGGATGCGGTATTACGGATTTGCATCTTTCGTTTAGGGAGTCATACGGGCAATCATCATCGTTCTGACTTTTTGGTCTTGGGGGTCATTAACCTAGCCCCCCATAGGCCGTCTTCGTCTGTACTTAAAGCAGGTATCGCCTGGAAAGGCTGAAATACACATACAGGAGACAGTAATTTTTTTTTCTCTTTTGCAGCATATGACGTTACCTGAAGTGATTGTGATTGTACGTACGTTATTATGAAAAAGTACGACAATTAAGCAGAACTACTGTTCTATTTTACTACCCACCTAGTAAGCTAATTTATCTCCATCATACGATTGATATGGCTCCGTTGCGACCAAGAGTATTCCCAACTTTCTCAAACACCCCCAGTCTAAAGGGACGACTTAGGTCAGTGTCTTGTGACTTGCCTAAAAGTCTTACACTTCTACGTATATACACCTAAATACTTGGCCAAAGCAGCTGTCGCCGTGAACTGTAAACCTGTGTTAGATATGAGGACAGGATAATCGTACAGAGTAAGGGGGCACCTAAGGCAGGCAGGCTTTAGTTGAGATGAAGACTGCAAACTCATACTGAACCTAGATATACTTTATTACAGTCCCGATGTTTCGATTCAAACTTATTGGTCGTTACTTGGGTCCATATGAACCTTTTATCAACATTGACAGTTATAAATTTATTACTATGTATAAGGGTTGCTAAGACTAAATCATAGTTAAGGTAGTTACTAGGCTAGTCATATACTGAGTCCTCTAGATATTGATTTGCTTAGCCTGAAGTCTCTCAGGGGCGTGGTATAAAATACAGCAAAGCCATTCTATTTTGTATAGGTAATTACCTAAATTATATTTCGTCTTATAGTTCAGCTATAGGGGGCCACACTCATAGGAAACCCCCTATAGACCTATAGGGATCCGCACCAAATAACAGAGTTGATAACTTGATAATTTAACTAGGCACGAATGGATCAATGGCAACTGTATCTTCTGGATATTATACCTGAATAGCTACCTACCTTGAACCGGGCTATCCAGATTTAAACATTCCATGTTTACCTAGGATTCCAATGACTATAGGGAGAAGATACCTACCTAAGAAACGAACAAAAGCCGGACGTTCAACAGCATTTTTATAAATAGAAGTAATTATCACAAGACACTCCATAAGTAAGTAAGTCGCTGTCACATGCACCATCGAACCACATGCAAACAAGCTCGTACCGGCAACAACCCCTTCCCCAACTTACCTAACCTCACCCCATCCACCACCCACCCATCCAAGCAAACCCACAAGCCCAACACATAGACCGAGTCAAGAACTCAACTTCCCTCGTCCCGACGGCTTTCCCCTCGGCTCTAGGGATTCCTATATGAAGTACCTATAGGTAGGCACCAACCCTCTGCGAACAAAGAGAGAGAGAGAAAGAGAGAAAAGCGAGAAATAGGTAGGTAGAAACGCCATCCAAACTAAGCTCCAAGAAGAACAAAGACCCGGAACAAAGCAAAGCTGCCTTAGGTGCCTAATGGAATGGACACCTAATATCGAGCCATCCACCTACGTAATCGTCCTCATACTAGGTAGGTGCCCCATCTATCCCTTACCTAAACTTCGGTAGGTAGGTAGGCAGCTACCTAGGCAGACTACCAAGACTACCTAAATAAATTAAGACGCTACACGAGCAAGTTTGGCCGGAAAGAATACTAGGTAGGAAGAGATCTTCATCTATATACTACCTACGGTACCTAGAAGTATGTATTGTACTTACCTAGGGACGGATGAACCCGAGGTATAGGTAGCTTACCCCTCTAGTTCCTTCCTGCCTTGGACCCTGATCCACATCTCTTCGTATTCAGGTAGCTGTCGGATAGATATGTAGGTACCTAACCTAACCCAAGGTAGCTAATAGAAGAGTAGATGTATCTACGATGTTTGATGTATAGGTATTCAGCATTTCTTGTCTTTCCATTGGGGGCGGGCGATAAACAAGTGCTCCGTAAGATAATAGGGGTCATGTAGCAGAAGCCTCTCTACCTAACTCCTCACCCCTGTGAGCTACCTATACTATTGTAAGTCTTGAGAATAGAAAGTTGAGAGCTAGTTATAATCTCATATAATCTCATAACTATTGCAACAAATCAAAAATCCAGTCTTAGACTATATTTTTCTTCTTGTACCAGGCTTTAATCATATTATATTCTTCCTCTATCTCAGGATCTACCTAAACAAGCGAGCAGACGTTTCGCGATGACAGCACGGTGTCGGCCATGAATATTTCGGTTTTTGAAAAAATAAATCGAGTTTCATGGGAATTATGGTTGTAAAATATGCGCGTTCCAGGTTCTTGTAGCACTGTAATAATAAAAAATAAAACCGTGAAATGGTTTAACTGACTCCTGGCACGTCCTTCACACCATCTATCCGCCTGCTGATCTGCTCGCTTGTCCGTACGCCAGGCTTAGCGAAGCTAAGCCCGGTAGTTTGTAATCCACCCCTCTGCTTCGTTTGGTCCGTAGGTGACCTGCGTGTCCGTCTAGAAACAATAATGGTATCAATCCCGTATCTACAGACCCCCTATCCGAGTCCTGGCCACTAAGGCAAAGAAAATACAGCACAAAAATTCGTGCATATCTGACCGAACCACTACCCCCGCAAAGTAAGGGTCGTCCCAAGCGGCTGTCGTATTAATAAACTACCCCGGCGCGTCTGGCAACCAATTTCGTCTAGAATTCTGTGATCTTGGGACTGTGGTCGTGTTACGTATTAAAGGTGGTAGACGAATGCCAAGTGGAACCAAAATACAAATTCTTCGTAAATGTATAGTCAAGTAGTCCAAACTCAAGCAGTACTGCTATCAAATTCGTCATGTAGCATTGAGACGAGCTTCTCCAGGTATGTAGCCTTCAAGTTACGCAGATAGAGAAAACTAGCCTCGATGTCTGAGTGTATATTTCTGTGAGCGACCAAGATCCCGATACCGCAGCGGTCGGTTATATGCAAAACCGCTCAAAGCATCGGCTTAAAGGTATATAAAAAGTCATGGTTGCTCGTGATAAAACCAGGGAATCCAACGCCGCCGTATATGTAATGTCATGAGAATTCGTCATCCATGCCGTATAGCAAGTCCAGTCGAGCTATTGTTCACAATAAGCTGGACCAGCTACCCACTCCTTAGGTCGGATACGATTAGTCGAAACCAGATATCCTCCATGCAAATTTCAAGCGAAAGCGCTCGAGTAGATGTGCAAATCAGGAATCCCAGAACGGCGTCGTAAATAGTATCCAATATAGACGTACATACCAAAATGCTTCGGGAGAAAAGAAAACTTAGAGACTCATGGTTAACCACTCCCATTCTTGAGGGCCGTTTCCAGACCCGGTATTTATTACACCGCTAGAACTGCCAGCTATTCCGGTCATGCCGTGTCCCATCATCGGCCTTTGAGACATACCAAAACCGTTGGCAAGACCTAGATTTCCTGGGTTGGACATGCTGGTGAATCCACTGGAAGAACTAACGGAACGAGCTGCTTCGTTCGAGCCAGTTGAATTCTCGGGGCTATCAACGTCCATACCGTTGGATGACTCATTCGGTCCAGTACTTCTGCTGCTTCGGCGCTGGCGTTTAGAGGAGCCATTGGCGCCGATGTTTCGCGGGAGTGAGGCGGCACCTGGTCCTGGCGCATTCTTCGGTGGAGCTGCTGCAATTGGAACGACACCTTTGCCGCCTACTGCGCCAGTAGCAGAACCCGCATAGCTAGTCGGGGTACTTCCTGCTGTGTTACCACCGGAACCGCCAGCGCCGCTTGCAGGACTTTCGCCTTCATTAACGCTGCCGGCCCTGTTGGTCGCCGATGGTGGCGTAGTTACCTGCGTTGCGGTGTTCGTAGCAGAAATAGCTAACGTCGAGTTCTTCCGGGAGGCGGGCCCAGAAGCAGTTCCTGACGCGTTGCCCGTACTCTTCTTAGATCTCGTGCTCGTTCCGCCGACGGGGAGACTCGCGCCAGATCCACGATTACGCTTCTTGATAACGTCCGTCTTTAGACTCAGAGGCCTCACGACTCCGTGAAGCTTCAAAAATAGACCGCATGCGTTACACAAGGGCTGACCTTCTGGGTTTCGACGCCACAGCGGTGTGGTTTGTGTAAAACAGTTAGTACAGGTAGTGGGTGCATTTCCATCTCCCTGTCCTCCTGCGGCAGCTTGCAGGTTGCTCGTGGAGCCGTGTTTGGAACCAGGTGGGGAAGTAGGTCGACTGGGTGCCACGGAAGAGAAGCCCGAGACATTACCTGACACGTCTGCTGGCGGAGAATTCGGGTTTGATTGAGCCAATTTGTCGAAAGGATTCCCACGGCCAGCCATATTAGCGTTTGGCGTCGAGGCGGTACGAGACATCTTCTGACGCCTGTCGTTGGCCGATCGAAACGATTGCGACCGCGGTAGGTTACCTTGGCCGTCCCAGTCACCCGACTCTAAATAGTCTGTTGTCGTGCCCCCGATAGTGACTTGCTTTCGAGGCGGTCCACCAGGATAACGAGCTGCTTGGGTGCTGAACTGCCCAGGTAGAGAAGCATCCCATCCCATAGAATTTTGATTTCCCATATCCATCCCCGATTCATGTTCAGGTGAAAACTGCATGCCCATGTTGCGGTCAGCGAACGCACCACCCTCCTCATCTTCGTTATCGGAATCGGCTCCGAAGTTAAACATATTTTCAGGCGCCATGCCCACGCCAGGCGAACGGACTGGATGGTCTGACTGAAAGACCTGGCTCGGATCAACATGACCAAAATTAAGGGTTTGCGTAAACGAGGTAGAAGAATCCGCTCCGGTGGTGGTTGGTGGAAACATTGAGTTACCGTTATGTTGATGCATGAATTGCTGGTTGATCTGACCCCTCATGGACCCCGCCGGTCCTGGGCGGAAGTTTGGTGCTCTTTGATGACGCATATCGATGGAACCAAAGAACAAATTCTCATTTTCTACTAGAGGATGTGGTGTAGAAACTGCTGATTGATATGCAGATCCCGGCGGAGAATAGTAGTCTGCACCATTTACCGAGTTTGGAGCAACACCGTGGTGATTGTAGAAGTTAGAAAAGGTACCATGAGGAACCATTGGGGATGATGACGGAGAGAATGAAAATCCCTGCTGGAAGGGCCCTGCTGAAGTGATGATAGGATCGTTCTCCATAGAGAAAGTGTCAAGAGGAAAGGGGACGGTGGGATGATGAGGTGCATGGGCGTTGCCGTTTGTATGAGAGTTATCCAAGGAATATTCGTGAAGATCAGAGTCGGCATCCAACTCGTGAGAGACATAGTTATTGCTGCTCAGAGCTGAGACGTGAGGGGAAAAATTAGCAGGGCGCTTTAAGTTTCGAGTCTGTCATAATATCATTAGCTTCCCACATCTGCTTTGTCGTATAATTATAGTAAATCGAGGAGGAAAATAAAAGGGGTTATGAATTATGTCTTTTTCTAGTATAACAATCAAAGACGCCTCGGCTTTACTCACTCGTCTCTCGTCAATGCTGGTTTTCCGGTGGTGTCGAGTGACGTAGGCAAACTCGTCCTGATTTCTCTGGTGGGCCGGAACAGGAACCGACTGAGGGACGAAGTGCTGCGAAGGTGCTTTGCGAGATTTGATAGGGATAGCAGCGGATGAAGCGTGAGCCAGCTTTTCTGCCTCTTGCTTGTTCGCGTCCGGCGAAGGCGTTGCTGCAAACCCAGAGGGAGTAGCAACGTTATCGGAAAATATAAAATCGTCGAGATTCATAGGATCCGTATGTATTACGTTCTGATCTGAAGTCTTTCGAAGTTGTGCGATACCACTTGGGGCGTTGGCAAGATTCGCGGCGTTGCCGGCCTCGCGAGAAGCGGTGCGGCTGTGAAGATAGTTAGAATCGTGATGCGCATATATGGCTTTAAGTAACAGCCGACATACCGAGCATCTTCCTGTCGTCTTTTCTGCAGGGTTAAGTGCATCATGCGCCACGTTAAATTTTCCATGCGCTCCTGACTAGGCAAGCTCTGCTTCGTGTTGCGAAAGAACCTCCAAACTTGGGTTGCGAGCGGGTCGTTTCGCTGCATTTGCTCCAAACTCTCGTCGTTTTCGGATGCGCCATTCTGAAAACTCGGGAAAATCGAGGATTGCAGAAAATCGAATAATTCTGGATGTCTGACTGGTTTTGTTAAATCTAAATTAAGCTCGTGTATGCGCAAGTCGCCAGGACTGCTCTCGTCGATCTTGTTACACGTCTGGGCCAATTCGGCGGTGGAGTCAAAGGGCCTTCGCGGGAAGCGAAAGTCATGCTCTGTCGTTGTGGGATTCATAGCTGTCGAGGGACTCGAAGTCGCTATTGGCGACATTATGCTGGCGGCCATGTCGTAAAGAGGGGCGAAAAGGGAGGGAAAAGAAAGTCGAGTCGAGGACTTTACTTTTTTTTGTGGTTGTTGGAGAAAAGTGATTTCGTACGTATTACGGATCACCTTTTTCAAGTTTCCCCACGTTCCAAGGTTTGGGCTGACAGCCCGAGTTCCTTCACAAGCCGAACACTATGATCTAAGTTTATGCCCCAGGTCCTAGCGCTTGAGAGGGATAGCGAAGAGCTTGCAAACCCACACGAGGTAAAATGGGAAACTGTGGTAGTCCAACGCTAAACGTGTAAGTCGAATGCGCAAGTAGTTGATCTTTTTTTTTTCTCTCCCTTCCTAATTAGTTTGCTCGGTCTCTCTTTGAGTCTCTCTCAGATCTCTATCGCTCTCACTCTCTTTCTCTTTCTCTCGTGCGCGTAAGTAAGGTCGGAAAAGTGTAAGTGTAATGTATGGTAACCTCTTGGTCGAAGTTTATGGAGGGTAGAGAAATGGTAGTAAAGGCGACGACTACCAGCAGAACAGAGAAAACGATAACAATAGCAACTCGGGCAGTTCACTGTCGCATTGTCCTTTACAATTCCACAGAGCGGGTTGGGTGGATTGGATGGTCACTCATCAGGCAGTTTGGTTCGGCTTTGCCTTAGGTGACATGGGTGTGGGTGCACCCTCAGACTTGTAATGGAGGTGGATGCAAATGCAAATGCAGATGCTGGTAATTCCTTGAACAAGTAGTAGAACAAGTATGTAAATGAACAACCTGGGAGCAGGATGGGCAGAACAGGTACTATGTAGGGCCTGGGATTTTTTTTTTCTTCTCGCAGTACCACTTGCAGTACCACTAAGAGCGCAGCAAGAGTGCAGAAGCTACTTGGACTAGGCTAGGCTTGGAATGATTCCGGTGCTAGCATCCATGGGACCCGGCGATCCACGGTTCCAGCGACCCCAGTTAAGCAACGGGTGCTTCTGCGGCTTTGTTGTTGCTAGGGAAGGGCTTTTGGAGCGGCTTGGGATTGATGATTCTTGATGGCTGATCCTGGACCAATCCCACATCGACAATTGGAGCTTCAAGGGCAGAAGGAATTCCTTCGACTTAGGTAGTTGACTACCTCCGCACGTAAGACCGTAAAAGCTCTATGCAGCCGAAGCGAGTTTCTGAGCGAGGGGTGGATCTGCACCGAAATTAAAAGTGAAAAAGACTATTGAGAGAAAAAGAGGTTTCGACCAGTGGGGGGGTTATTATTATTTTGGAAATTGGTTTTAACTGTTTCGAGTCTTGCGTTTGATGATTCTCTCCTGCGGTCACTTAATTACGATAGCTAGGTAGTATAATAATAATGTTATACTCTCTTTGTGAGGATTAGACGTGGGGTTATTGGGGTTCCTGGTCCTAGAGGCTAGGAGAGAGGTTGTAGTGCAAGTTGTAAGCTGTATTGTAAATTGTATTGTAGGTTGTATTGTAGATTTGAGAAAAAGTCTGGATTTTAGACGACGGCTTGAGAAACAATTGTCGAGTTACATGCTTGCATTGCATAGTGGAAAGCTTGCCCAGGTTGTTATTGCCTAGGTTATGCAGCAGGGTTAGGCCATTACATGGTACCTAACTCCACTATATATATGCATACGTAGTGTACTGGGTATGATGGATCTGTAGGGTAGGCCTACTGTAGGGTACCAACGAGCTACCCTGGGTACAATACGTATATGTGGATGTTTAAGTGTTCCAAGGTTGTACTCGGGCATAGTATCCATACTAACTAGACTTGGTATAGATACACTTCTATGTAAATGGATTCTACGTATTACCTACCTATATAGTGGGCGTATTCAAAGAAAAAGAAAAGAGAAGAGAAGGGGGAAAAAAAAGTTGGTATTATACCTTTGGAGTTTTACTGCTCCCTAAGACTATTTAGTAGACATACTAGCCCTGAGTAAGGTAATGTACTAATGTTAACAAACATTAGACACATCGCAAGTGGGCGTACCTAAATTACCCGCACGTATAGGACTGCCCGTTAACTGATGACACGAATAACAAGGGGTCAATACATGACATGCATGCTTTGGTAAATAATAGTATACTTTTTTAGTCAAGTAGTTAATAGCAGAAAAAAAAAAATATTATACTAGGGGAAACAAACAGGCAAAATTGGAAGAGAATTTGTGACTTGCGACTTGTGTGTCGTCAGTTCATGAAAGAGAAAAAAAAAAAGAGAAAGAGAAAGAGAAAAAAAAAGTCTTGGGTTTACCAAGGGTACATTCCGTCGTGCTAGGTACATTTCAATGTTACATCAAACCTTGGAAGCAGCTGCAGTCCTGCGTCAGGTATTCGCCATGTACCGAATACTTCCCACCTTCGCCTTCCTCCAGCTTGCGACCGCCGCCCCTCTTTCATCGTTCATTATCCAACTGCAAATGTCTGCAGCATCCCTCGAGTCATACTAGCACGTTAGCCATGTTAAGCCATGTTAGTATGTTAGCATGTTAGCATTGTGCACACAGTGACAAAATATCCGATACGGCTCAACCACCGGCTTCGATGCAGACCACACCCATACGATCAATACCTACATCGGAAGTATGTATCTATCTGCTTTTGTTAAGTGACGAACCAACCCGGCGATGCTAAGACGTCAGGTACGTCAACACCCCAAGATGAAAATGTGAGATTACCTAGGTAGTCAGTTTTAGTCCAGTCTTTGGTGACTTCAAGCTGCATCGACGTTGTGGCGCTAGAAAGAGAAAAGGCAAGGATGGCCCTCGGCCGGATCGTGATATATGGTGAGAGTATCGTCCGGTCTAGCGCCGACTTGTGGAGTGGCGGGAAAGGAACACCGCCGCCCTGGTGCTAATTAGACTCGTTAGACTCGAATTAAAGCTTCATATGCTTTTGGCCGCTCACATATTCTTAAAAGAACACACACTAGAAAACACACTACTCGGACCTTACATGTGGGCTACCTAGTATCGACGCTATGCTCACTTGGTAAGGAGTCTTTATGGGTCTCGGGAAAACCCGGTAAGAAGACACTCTCCTCTGCTCCTAAGAACGGCTTGAACCTAGAGAACCAAGAGAACCAAGAGAAATCGAGCGCCATATCATAGCAGCCATAGTATTTCACAAAGTAAAAGCCATGGGGAATCGGGATAGCAACTCTTGTCTTACTCTTACTAGGTATTATGCGCGGCTAGTCAAGCTTGAGCTCCGAAGCCGCAATTGAGAAGCTCATTTCTAAAAGCGTACTGTCATCTATTGATGGTGTTGGCTTTGTCCATTAATAATTGTAGGGAGGGTAGCTTGGAAGGTCTCTCGTTTTCCAATTCGACGGCAAAGAACTGTGCATGAGGTTGTGTCACCAGCCTCAGGATGACCAAGCAGCGTAAACGGGCGCCAATTGACTGTCAAATGTATTCATTTAACCTAGCGGGCTCTTCAAGCTACATCAAAGCTACATGGCAGCATGGGCAGCTCTAGACGTTCTAACTTTTAAGTGACCGCTGTGCTCTCGGACCGCTAGGTTGAACATTTCGAAGGCCCGCCGCGGGATGTATTACAACAACGTCGCCTTTAAGGGACACGGCTCGTCATCCTGTCGAGAAGCGAGAATTTCACCGAGGTGGGGGTTCCCAATAGTTGATAGCTCACACGGTAAAAGATGGGAAGATCACATGGACAACATGAAATCCCCCTTCATTTTTGCCTCCGCAATACCTGGAAAGGTCCTAGTAAAAAAAAGAAGAAGAAAAAAATCCTTCGTCGGTGTCTATGTGAAACGGAAGATTTCTGGCACCAAACTGAACAGCAGCCTATACTATGGTCCGATGTGTAGTCGGAGTCGGGACCTTAAGAGAGGGGATTGATTTTACAATACAATCCAGAACCGGCCAACGAGTTCCGATGTCGAAGGGACCTAGGCCAGTCACAGCATCTCGCACCCTCGACGGTCTTTTGCAGATGTGGGAAAGGGTTCGCAACGGATGAGAGCTTGGTATGCTCACTGCTCACTGCTCTGTACCCCCAAAGTAAAGGGTACGCGGGACGCGCAATGCGTCCAAGCCAAGAGTTACATAGTCGAGAAACAAGGGTCATTAGTCTTACATGGACCAGATGAACGAACCCCCACACTTTTGTACGAGCCCTAAGCTACATGGTAGGTAAAGATGTCGCAAAGGCGGCCTGTTAAGCAAGGGCCCAGCCCACGGGCCATTTAACTCTCCACCCAAGCCTCTCTCTCACCAAGTGTGGGAGACAGCAAGCGAAGACCGTGGCTAATGGATCATCTAAAGCTGACAAGTTCATGGCAGTATGGATATACTAACCGCCAGGGCTTTAATAGCCGTCCGCTACTATACAATGTACTATGGTATCAGGCCAAAGTAAAACCACCCTCTCAGGTACCGCTGGAAAGGGTTAGACGCGCTGCCATCCACAATCGATATCAGTTTTGCAGGACAGCATAGGCCACCTTTTAGGGCGATACTTGTGACCAGGGTTCTATTTACCCTTGATACCATAGTACGTGGTTGAATCACGAACTCCACCGGAACAGCGCTGTTCACTCATTCTATTTTTGGTTAATAGATCTCGTATGAACCTGCGTGTATACCCATAGCCATACCCAATGTCCTACTGGTGCTCTGTCCGCTTTTTTCTCTTTTTCTTTTTTTCTTCCGATTTTGATGCTGCCCATTTCTGTTGAATAAACGGCCTAACCAACATCATGGCAGAACAAGACATTCAGCCTCACGAGTTTCTTACTCAAGTCTTCTCACGCGAAGCCTCTTTGGAGTATGACCCCGGCTCCCCGCTGTTTGAAACAATAATGACGAAACCGTCCATCGACTCGCTAGCATTATTGCATGGCTAAACCCTTCAATGAAGCCGCCAAGGTCCAACGGTCACTTTCCGTTCGCGTGGTAGTGGGCCGGCCCCCCCCTCAGTTGATCGTTAGCTGCATTGGTGAAAGTTCGGCCGTCACCTGAAGAAGAGGCTGGTAGGGTAGCCAGTCATCATCTCAGATCGGACTCGAAATCTTCAGCGTTGCAAGACCAAGGCGCAGATCGTCGCCTTCTGTTGCGCAGCAGCAGGAACTTGGGAACCCGGACGTTCGTAAGTGAATTAAATTCCTACCTCAATATAAATATGCACACAAGCTTCTCATCTCTAGAATCGGGGGATATGTGAGCTGCCGTGTCTATCCCCCTGTCCAGAAGCCCAACGGTAAAGTCGATATACCACCTCATATAAATTGAGGACTGGAACTTTGTCACATGTCAGATCCTTGAAATTAACACCCCTACATAGCACTAAAGCAACCTTCGCCTACATCCCCGGTGTAAGTGAGATGGGACCATAAATATAGCGCCTAACTACTACAACGAGCCGTCGCATATCCTTATTAATGTCTCTCGACCTAACATACAGTTCACTCAATGTCTCTCATCATTCGACGACTCGGCTACCGTCTAGAATCATGCATATTCTTTGCAACAGAAGTTTTCGATGTCAGCTTCTCACTTATTTCCCCATTTAATCCCCAATTCTAACGAGGTAGATAGTACCTTAGGTAGTTATAGTAGACTGGTAGCAGTAGTAGTATACCAACGTTTCTCTCCCTCCCAATAGGCAACTGTCGCAACTTACAAATTCGGAATCGCCAGATTCGTCGTAGCGCCATGTCGCGGAGTGCCTCAAGGAGCAATTAGTCCAGACAAGCCTGACGTGCCCTGCATTTCGCAAATTCGTAAACTCGCCAGGACCCTGAAAACCCGGCGGAGTGGGTCGACCGTCCAAAATAGCCTCAATTGCTAGTGACGGCTTCGTTCCCAGGGGGGAAGGCTTATCAGTTACGCGCAGTATGCTATGTATAACACACCTGATGTAATCAAAATCGATTCCACTGGTTCTCGTACCCGGCCTAGAGCCGGTAGTTGCCGCGAACGGAAACTTGGGAGTTTATACGGACCTTGTCTACCCTGTACCTCTCGGTCGCACTGCCGAAATAGGCCATCGTGATCTGTCGAATAGATGTCACCTAAGGTGACGGGCATGATGACCTTGCTTTTAACTAAGCTTTATACTATACCCAGTTGCAAAATAGGTCGCAGAGTCTAGTCTTACCGAGCTGGTGGTCTCTTTTTAAGCCCAGGGATGGGGTTTACAAATACATACAATAATAATATGTAAGATGCAGGCCCGTAGGAGAAATAGTGCCAGTTGAGAAAGACCGAGTGCTTACCACCAATCAACGCTCTGCGTTTCGGCGAAGCCCTCGTGACAAAACTACTACCAACAAGCTTGCTGCTGCTGCTACTGCTGCTTGCAAACTATAGCCCACTTACCAGAATCTGGTACCGAACCGAACCAACTTACAGTTGGGTAGGTAAGCTAGGTAGGAGGGTTAGGTCTCTAGGTTCCCCGATGGATCTCGGTGGTACTAAATCGACCGCCCATCATGAATCTGGAATTTCGTTTTTCGTCTTTTCGTCGTCGTCGGTCTCCTCCCCCGGATTTAACATCTCCTGCGGCCGATCCGAGGAAGTCCTGCAAATGCACCAGAGAAATGCCCCTCCCCCTTATCCCCTTCCCCCGCGGCTACACTAAAAAAAAAAAATCGATAGCCGACTTGAGGATACTCTCAAGAGGCAAAATCGACAAAAAAAAAAAAACGAGTATGAGATCCGGTTTTCTAACCGGTCTAGAACTGGTTAGGGCTGGTTACCAACTCGCTTGATGCAAGCAGAACAGGCATCTTGTAATATTTGACCGAGACGGATAGGCAGACGTAAAAAGGGTCCTGAAACCCACGTGAGAAAGTACCCTTCTTTCCAAGTTTTTTTTTTTTTTTTTTTTTTTTTTTTTCAAATTTTCCATATTTGCCTTCTCTGGGAATTTTTTTACCCTTTACCCTTTTTCCTTTTCCCTCTTCAGTTGCGGCCCGGCCTCGGTTTCCCATTCTAGCCGCCGACAGCAAATTGTTAGCTTAGGCCGGGGGGGGGGGGGCTCATCCAATAAAACGAAATGACTCGGCGTGGGGGTTTTTGCTCTTTTCAAGGGAGACAGAGGGGAGAGAGAAAGAGGCGCGGCACGGTCGTCAGCTGGTCCACTAAGAAAAGGGAAAGGGGAGAAAAAAAAAGGCCCAAGTGATCTCGAGAAGTTCGAGTTGCAACGAAGGAAGAGAAAACACCGGTTGATCGTGAGGTCATCTGGCTTATTCCATTTGAGTGATCTCCCGCGTAGGAATGATGTCGTGCTACCCCCTCATCTCATGCTTCTCGTCAGACAAGCGTGGAGTTAGTTGGCTTTCGAGCCCGGGTGATTGATGTTTGTTTGTTCGTTCGTCCATTCGTTTTCTTACTTGGAGCGTCCACCGCACGCAAGCAAGCAAGCAAGCGCTGATCCCTCAGGTAAGAAAAAAAAAAAAAAAAAAAAAAAAGAAGACGACCCCGCGTCAAACAGTTCGACCCATTGACCAATCATCGCGGGCGTGTAAATAATGCGAAGGCGAGCTCCAACTTGTATACGACTTTCCCTTATTGTCCAACGGCAACTGGAAAAAGTAAACGAAGAGCTGTTGGTAAATAAAGCTCTTAGTTAACGAGTTAGAAATCGAGCTGACTTGTTTGCGCGAAACGGGGACCTCCTAAAAGATATAGACGGTAGATCGATATTTAATCCATCTCCCATCTCCCCTAAATTCTGCTGCTGTAAGTGAACCACCACATTTGCCTATCTTTGGAGGACCGATCGAATGAGGCAGGTGACCGGGGGGTTGGTTTTCAGACAACCTCCTATCGTTTCCTCCATACAAAAGCTTCATTATCTACCCAAGGAGATAGATAGCACAACACAGATGTTGATTTCGATTAGAAGTCCAAGCTTTTTCCAGCTAGATGGGAGTCGGGACAGACGTAGAATTTATATTATTTTAGGTAACCTGCCACGAGAGCTCTTTTGGGCAATTTGTTACCTAATAATTCGCAAATCCGAGTCAGAATGTCGTCTAATTGCGCCATCAAGGTCCTGACTGCTCCACCGAAAATGAAAAAATAAAATAAAAATAAAAATAAAAATAATCCCGACCCCTATCTAAACTTTAGAAAACTTAAGCTATGATCTAAGTCTATCTACTTGTTAACCCTACAACAATCTGGCATATGTATCATGGGGTATACATACACATATACATACATATGCATGAGCATGAGCATGAGCATAAGCCTAAGCATGAGTGTGGTTGGCAGCGGTGTATCTAGAGGCTAGAGGCTAGAGGCTAGAGCAGATCTAGATAGAGAGACTATCTATAAACAATTCAACCACTACAATGCTCGAAACGGTAGGGGGCTCAGCAAGAGAAGCTCTCTCTCTCTCTTGTCGATCAATTCTTATCTTTCCTATCACGCAATCACAACCTTATCTTGAGGAATGAGAACATGGATACCTACTTGTCTCAAGCCTTAGTCAATCCCATAAAGCTCTTAGGCCATCCTTTTTTGTTTTGTCGTCCTGTTTAAGTCTTCTTATTGATACTGTTATTCTTGGGTTCTTAGCTTGGAGAGCTATAAGATAGAAGTTAGTTGAACTTCTATACTTCTATAGCAAGAGTTGTGAAGACGGATAGCTCTTTGGTTGCAGAACTTAACTTATCTGTGAGAAATGGCTTTCTCAATTGAGCAAAATAGGCTTATAAAGCCGCAACCGAGGCATGGCTCTTTGTTCGACTTGATGTCGTCAACCATCCCTTTGTGTGCTTATAGATCGACTCGGCGATGATGGGGGTTGATGGCAACTTATCGAATTATGCTGCCCTGCGAGGGTACGTGGACAAATATGGCTTGTTACAAAGTACACATGCATCGTCAGGACGATGTCGACGATGCTATCGACGAACTTCAATTTTAAGCGGACCTGGTTGCAAGCATTGTTCTGGACTAGGCTGCTCTTTCAATCACTGTGTGATAATAATGTATGGACAGGTGGAAGCACTTCAGAACTGGGAATATTCGGCTCACCCGCTTTACACATCTCAACCATCACCATCACAACAACACTAGCATACAACCCTGCTATAGCACCCCAAGACTCCATGTTTTCCTTGCTAGGGTGCTACAGCCGGGGAGCTGGTCCTCCAGGAGGAAATCTTTTTGGAACAGACGACGACTATGTCATCCCAACTAAGGTGCCTCCCGACAAGTTGACGATCAGTGCTTGCCTTGAAGCCTGTACAGCATTGGACCCGCCAAAGAAGACTTCGGATCACTACGGACTTGTTGGACTAAGTAATGGAAGGTAAACAATCAACCTCTGCTGCCTTCTACTGTGTTTCTGGCAACCTCCCAACTATTCCGCCTATGTTCTTAGTACTAATGTATCGCCTAATAGCGAATGCTTTTGCGGATTAGAACTTGTAGCGGAAGCTCGTAAACTCACTCTTGGAGCCTGCGACATGCCTTGTACTGGCGACTCGGCCCTCTCATGCGGAGGAAGAGATACTGTCGCCGTGTATCGCTTCATCACTGCCAGCGAGAGCAATACGGCTACGAGCAAAGGAAATTCCCAGGATGATAGCTCTAGCAGTGGGGAAGGAGATGAGAGCAAGACCGCCCCTCTAGGAGCTTCACTGTCTTCCGTCATCGATACAAGCGCGTTTCTCAAAGCTACAGATGCTGCAGAGCCTACCGAGACAGAAACTTTGGGTGATTCGCAAGGGACTACAGGCAAGGCAGCCATACCCTCGTCGCCGCCTCTTCCGCCTTCAGAATCATCAGATCTTCCTGACCAGTCAGCCAAAGGCCCTACCATCGCTGCGGTAACAGGCAGTGTATCAGGCGCTATCATCTTAGCAGGGTTCATATTTCTATGCGTTAAACATTACAAGCGCAAGAAACTCCAGCAGGCTGCTCATCACACAGAAGTCGTGCCCGAGAAGCAGCAGCGCAACAGGGACAACGACAAACAGCTCCCTCGAAGACCAATCCCCAGTGCGATCGACACCACGGGACACCAGCAGCTGCGCAGCGAAGCCGGGCCCGAGCGTGCGGTCAAAGATGACCGCGGACATGCGAAACGGGACGAAGATCTTACATATCTTAGTAGCACCGGCACGTCAACATCGGATGGCGCGTACTTCGTGCCCACGACCCCGGCCCTCGAATCCGGCACTCGCCTGCGCCATCCCGAACACGCCTCCGCTCGCCTAGCAACCGCATCATCACCTTCCTCGGGCCAAGATACCCTGTATAACAGACTCATGGACGAAGTCCGCTCCGGCCCCGCCATCCCCGCGCCCTCCCCCTCTCCTTCCGGCCCATTATTACACCCACCGCCACAGCAGCAGCAGCAGCAGCCCCCATCATCCGCCACCAGCTCCGCCGTCCAGTGGCGCAACCAGCCGCCCCTGACGCCGTCCGCGGCGTCCGCGGGGCAGTTCAACTTCGACTTTAGCAACACCAATAACAACAGCAACACGGGCGTAAAGACCAGCACAGTACCCGCCCCCGTTCCAGTACCACCTGCAGCTCGTCCCGAGGCCACGCTCGGCGATCGCGCGTGGCATCGACGAAAGGTCTCGACGACCTTCCAGCCGCCCGCGAGCGGTCCCCCGTCCATGCCGCTGCCCCCGACCCCCCCGAGACGCCCCCCGCAGCAGCAGCAGCAGCGGTATGCCGAGCTGGCAAGGCTTTCGCTTACGCCTACGCCTACGCCTGCGGCGAGGAGGAAGGCTGGTGGTAGTGATGGTAGTGGTGGTGGGGGGAAGAAAAAAGGACCTCGTGCCTCTGCGGTGCCAAGAGAACTGCGCTTCGGAGACCCTGAGGTAACAGGCCAGGGCGCGAGCACGCGAAGAATGTCGGCGCCGCAGTCGCCTGCGCTGAAGGACTCGCCTACCATGCCGCCAGGACGAAGGGATTCACAGTATCCGCGAGGGGCTGGGACTGGGGTTGCGCAGGGAGGAGTGGGGGAGGAGGTAGGGATGCAGCCGTTGCCGCCTCGAACACCAGATTCGCGATTATCTAGGTGCACGATTTACACGGTGGGAGAGGAGAGCCAGGGCGAGGGTGGTGGTAGTGGTGTAGTGGGAGGACCGGAACTTTCTCCGTCGTCGGTGAGTACGGTGGGAACGAGTATTTTGTTTCCGTCTGATGATGAGGGTCAGTCGTAGCATACCGTTAGGTAGTGAAGTTAAGTTAATGCTTTTATATCGCTTATGCATACTATAGTGGTCCTTACATGAGTGCTCTTTTTGCAACAAACTACTATAGAAGAAAAACACTTCGCATCCCTAACAGCCTCAGGGTTAGTTAATAGTTCTCACGGAATCGAAATGTACCTAACGTAAAGTGGTTTATCATTAATCTTTTTTTTCTCTGGTCGTATTGTATTCCCTACACTAATTAACGCCTGATTTTATGTCCAATCCATCCTATCATCAAAATATCCCCTAAAAGTCCCATTCTTATATCCTCCAAGACATTACTTCACGTTTCTCTCCACCCCCTATATTATCAAGAGGATATAAGACTCGTGTGTTAAACATGCTTTCGAGGACTAATCTAAGTATTCCTTACCCCCCGTATTCGTAAAGGGGTATGCACACAATCATAACGAACGTAAATATCATAGGCAAGTTTTATAAGCTCCCCCCTCACAACATCCCCGCAACAACCAATATCGCACCCAGCGCAACGCCCATCATCCCCGTAACAATCGACCCTTCCGGTCCCGGCGTCCCCATCCTTCCCGGCGCCGCTCCACTAGCCGACTCGTCCGTGGCCGTCGGCGTGCCCAGGGTCGTCGACGTAGTCAGCGAGCCACTCACAGCCAGCGCGACAGCCGCGAGCCCCGTCCCCGTCGTCGTAGAGCCCGCGGAGTCCGTGGTAGTAAACGTGACGGTCTCGGTAGTCGTGGGACCCCAGCTCCACCCGGACCCCCAGCCGACCCACCCGTTGAACCCGCCGAGCCCGTTCCACCCGCACCCCGGCCCCACGAACCACGGCGACCCGTCGAACGCGCACCCGGTCACCGTCGCCACGCCCCCCGTCCACGTGCGCGAGGACTCGAACGCGGACGCCCACTCGCTCCAGTACTGGCGGTAGGAGTCCGCCGCGGACGAGATAGCCGAAGCATTCGGCGGGCCATTTCCATTCCCGTTTCCGAACGGTCCGCCGCCAAACGCCTTTTGCCCGCCTCCCCCCCAACCGCCTGGCGCGGCCCAGGTGACGGGCCCGGCGGAGTAAGTCACGGTGCGGACGCCGGTGCTGCCGGCGGAGGAGCACTCGGCGTAGCGGGAGCAGAGGGAGGAGGAGAGGGAGGAGTAGGACTCGAAGGCGGTGGAGGAGGAGGATGTCGCGGCGCAGGCGCTGCTGATGCACGAGCCGATGCTGCTGCCGCGCTCGGCGTCGCAGTACTCGGACTGCGCGGGCCAGCCGCTGGTTACGGTGGCGGTGGGGCTGGACCAGGCGGAGGAGAGGCAGGATTGCTGGTGGAGGAGGAGGAGTTAGCGGGGTGGGCAAGGTAAGAGGAATATGATAGGTGTGTAGGATAGGAGAAAGGGATACGTGTAGATGGGAAGGAGTACTATGAGAGTAGGAAGAGAGTACTCACAGCGCAACCTGGAGCGCCTCTCCACCACTGCGCAGAGGCAGCCGTAGGCGCTAAGACGATGGCGAGAGTTGACGTCTTCATCTTCTTGAGTCGTATATATGAACGTATACAGGTATATATCTACCCCTTATACTCCAAGCTCACCGGGGGATCCAGTTGCCTAGCCTTATTTCGAGATCCCAAGAAGGATACGCGGGTATGTATATATGCAATGCCTCACCAAGGATGAGCTGACGTATAGGGAGATATCGAACACGTGGAGATAGGAGAGTTCGAAGGAAAGCGCATAAGAAACAAAACACGACAGCATATACTTATATGCTTTCTCAGCCCCCCGTCCCCCCCTCCTCCCAAGAGAGAGAGCTGGCGTGGCCGAACAAAGACCGGACGGGGTCAGGTCAGCAGTCGAGACTTTTTTGTGCCATGTATGTCAAGATGCCCCATCATCACGTAACCATAATTACCTAGGAAACCCAGCGTTGTCCAACAAACAAGCAAGCAAGCAAGCTTACCTACTATGGGGGCTGCGGAGGCTCGTTCGTCGTCATCATATTTGCCTTCGCCTACCGGCCTGTCTAGCTTCTGCATACTCTAATTTTCGAAGAAGGGGGGAAGGGGCGCAGGGGGCGTGTGATTTTGTCTTCTCTTCTCTTCCCCCACGACTCGCTGGAGGCTCAGCTACCAAACTTAGTTCGGGCAGCAGAAAACAAGGGCAGAAGAGCCAGGGAGGTAGAAAAGAGAAGAAATTTACAAACGAATAAAAATAAAAATAAAAATAGGGTTAGCACAAGTTCGGGCTGAGTTTCGCGCAGAGGCGGGAACGGAGCAGAAAGAAATCGGTTAAGCTTCCAGAAGAACACACACACGTACATACATACACACCTGTTTCGCTCCTAGTTGCTGATCCTGTACAGGCATGTATGGGTTGCGTTTCCCAGCCCCCAGCCCTGGGGAAGCCGCGCGTCCACGCAGCAGCGGCAGCAGCAGCTTGCCGCCCGCAAGGGCAGAGAAGCAGATATCACCTACCTACCTACCTCTACCTATCTACCTACTGTACGTAAGTAGCAAACGCAGCAGCGGGTCTTATGTATTGTACGACCAATATCCGGGGAAAAGGTAGGTAGCGATGGGCCTGGTTGGTCTGAGGATCAGCTCTCGGGAAATATGTCGTGCTACCAAGAACCGACTACGTAGGTCATGTAAGCTGTAAGCTGTGAGCTGGGACTAGTTACTTACCTTACCTACCTACCTACCTACCTACAGGTACCCTTCCTTACATTAGGTTAGATCTATACCGTATGTCTGTCTGTATGAGCTGTATGTAGGTATGAGCTGTAGGCAGGACTCGTAATCGCCTTATGTAGGGCTTAGCCAATATGCACGTATATGGGCCGATTATACCGCCTGATCGCGAAGAAGCATTTGCGTGTCTTGGAGGCAGACAGGCAGCTTGAGACGCAAGACAACCAACAGGTACCTAACTTAACTAAGCTCATCGATCGACTTTTCTTAACACCTAGTTTACATATACATACACACATGTATGACGGCATACATAGTACAAATCCTGTGTCAAAACGGGGAACACGAACACATTCGATCACTTGTTTCTCGTCTTCCCGAGACTGAACTAAATGACCGAGTACCTGTCTAGGTAGACAGTAATAAGCTTCGCCAGTGATGCAATTGAAACAGGTAGTTTTGTCTCTTCTACAGTCTCCATGGCAAGAAAAATCGAATCGATGTTTTGTTTGCGCGGGGTTAAGCATTGGGGACGTCCGAGAGAGCGAGCTCTGGCGAACCATACCATACAATACCATACCATACCTTACATACCTCATATAAGCGCGACCAATCAGCGTCGGCCTCCGCGCTCTCGTAGTCCTCAAAACGGTAAGTCTGGCCCATATTCCCGGTCCCGAAAGAAAAAAAAAAACGCGGGTTTCCTTTTCTTACCGTACCGCTCTCCCGTCCTTCTCAGGTTTGTACATGACCATTTACTTTGCTTTGCGCAAGAGTTCAGAGAATACTAAATATAGACAAGATTTAACCTTATCTATCCCATGACGAACGATTCTTTTCCCATTTACGGCTCGAATTGAATGGATTAGCATAAAGTAATTGTGGAATTGAACTTACACACACGTGAAAGCAAAGCTTCTTCGCACATTATAGAAACAGCCTGCGGTATCCGTGTCGAAGACTGACGTGTAGACTGCCGATCATCCTCGACGTCTCAATATTGAGGACGTAAGCGCATGTTCATCGGAACGGGCAAGTTTGACAGGGCGACAAAGATGGGCACATGGCAGGTTAGGCTATACCTGAGGCTGAAACAAAAAAAAAAAAACAGTCTATTGCGACACTGTTGTACACGACTGGTGCTATTCCCTTTCCCTCTCGACGTCAGACCCCTATGACTCCCCTCGGAACAACCATACCGGGATAAGACGCGTAATGCCCTCCATTAAACCTCCCCCCAAGTAGAACTCCTAATACAATATGCACAAGACCTGAAAACGCCCTTCTTGAATCAATAACCAGCTCTTCCAGGGCGCCACCAGGCGGAAAAGAACAAAGAAATGTGGCATAAACCACGTTATCGTGTGCGTGACGACGTCTTAGGCATTATCTAAAGAAAAACAAACACATCACCGTCGAATCATGTGGATATTATGTGGCGGCGAACAACCCAAAAAAATCGTTAAGCTTAAACGACGTGGGGTCGGTCATCGCCTCTTGAATTTAGACATCGGACGCCTACCCTAGAGCATCGTGCCAAACGTCTCGTCAGTCTGGATCCGCTTCCGTGGGCTACCATCCTCCGTGGTAGGCTTCCGATGACGGAATGTAAATCCAACGAAGAGGCCTTTGCTCATCTGCTCCTCTCGGTCGGCCATGCTTTCAAGAGCCTGTTGTTTATCGTGGACTTCTTTGTACTTGGCCATATCAGCTTCGTTGGTGAAATCGTCAAAATACCCTGCGTCCGTCTCCGAGTCCAGCTCGGGGACAAACGGGGCCTTCGACTGCCTCAGAGTGTTCCAATCTACTTCGGCAAAATAATGATGCTCGAAGATATCCTTAATGTTGGAAAACCGCTTGGATCTCGAATTGATGCATCTAGAGTCGGTTAGCCTTGGTTCAGAGAGCTAATACTACTAGCATTAAACTTACGTGGTAATAAAGTTCCAAGTTCGGGTACTTAGGAAATAGTTCGGATCCTCCCAGACGGGCCGCTTGAGCACCTCCTTCCAGTGCTTCAGGTTATGCCACGTCTCATCGGCTGTGGAACCTGCAAAAGGAGGGAATCCGGTAAGAGCTTCGAATAGCATGCATCCTAAGCTCCAATAGTCGACGGTATAATCGTACTCCTCGCCACGGAGCACTTCCGGAGCCATGTAATCTGGTGATCCTACTATGGACTTCGCATAATTCGTGTCTCTCTCACGCATGGTTTGATAGCCCTCTCGACGCTCTGCCACTGTTCGTTTATCCATAGCTTTACCAAACGGCACGTCGGTTTCAGAAGCCTTCTCAAGTCTTATACGCATCGAGTTGATCTTTGATGATGCGACATTGCCAGCCGCCAAGCCGAAGTCAGTCAGCTTGACGTGGCCCGTGGAATCGATAAGGAAGTTCTCCGGTTTTAAATCTCGATGGATGTAACCTAACTTGTGAAGTGCATCCACGGAACAGAACATCTCAGCGATATAGAAACGAGCGTGACGGTTGGATAAGACTCCCGTGTTGTTGAGGAGCGTTCTGAAGTCTCCACCAGGTACGTATTCCATGGCAAGATAGATATTCTTGTCGTCTTGGAACGAATACAGAAGGCGGACGAGCCACTCGCTGTTGGCAGTGGTAAGGATATCTCTCTCCGTGAGGACATGGCGGATCTCGTCCAACTTAAAGAGTAGCTTCTTGTTCATGACTTTCAACGCGCACACCTCCTTGGTATCCTTTTTCTGGGCTAGGAACACTTGGCCGTAGCCTCCTTGACCCACCTGAGTCAAAATTTGGAAATCACCCTGTCGAAGGCGTATGCGACGCTTGCGGAGGTTTGCGCGCTCTCTGCCGGTGTACTTCTGCCACAACTGGTTGTACTCTTCTTGATCAGTTTCCGGAGGCGGTGGCACCTCAGCCTTAAAAGCGTTCAGCCGCGATTGTCTGGCGCCAACGTAGGTGAGCAGATCAAAGTAGTAGTCCAGGAAGTCTTCAAGAAGTTAGCACTAGTTGTAGGCATTATTAACTGAGCAAGATAGTCTTACACAGTTGGGTAACGTTAACCAGACGGCGGACGTTAGGCTTCTTTAGAAGCTCCATCTCTTCTGGAGTAAGACCGCGAGACGTGTTAAATCTCTTAGTCGAGGGTGCTGTTGATCGAGGTTCTCGGAGCTGATAGAGTTCTGCACGCGATATCGCAGCTTGGTTATGCTGGTAGACGGAATCTCGCACCGGGATTCTAGACGGTGGCGTATTTTCCTGTCCCTGCTTCTTTAAAGGAGTTCCCGCGGGTTCCCCTGCCTTTTGAACGACACCGTTATCCACAGTGGGGGATGCAGTCGGAAAGTATCCATCGTCAGCTGGTTGGATGTTGCTCTTGGCTGGAGATAAAGGGCTAGCTCCATTCTGAGGTCTTCCAAGCCTGACTGGACTATCAAGAGATACTGGGTTAAGCTTCAATGCATCGAATGTGGTAGGAAGTTCATTGGCTCCCGGAGGTAATGTTTTCTTGCTCGGACTACCCTGAGGTGTCGAGACGGGAGTGACGAATGAGTTCTTGGTAGGTGTAGGTGTTCCTGGAACGTCCGAGACAGGCGATTTGATATCTTTTGGGCCCGGAGAGGGAAACATGGTGGATAAGAAGCTTGCCATAGCTGCAGGCACCAATGAAGAAAGTTGGAACAACTTCTGACGTTGAAAACGTCAAAGAACTGCCGAATAAACACGAAGCCCAGGGCAAGGGAGGGGCTCGCTTTGAGAGCTGTGCAGGTTGATAGAAAGACGAAGATGGATCCAATTGATAAAATACAAAAGCCAATTCTCTTTTCGGGGGATTATGCAAGATGCAACAAGAACGATCCAAACTCCACGCAACGACGGATTGATCACTTAGCAACCAAATGATGATGCTTGTAATTTTTAATTTTTTTTTTTTATATATTACATGCCGGTTGGAAGAATGAAAGGTGGGATAACGTCGCGATTGGGCTGGGATGAGAGTATGGCGGGGTCTTTGAATTCTTGGGGAACAATAATAATAGATGCAAGTTATGTATTGTACATGAGATGCATGAGATATGTAAAGTCAACAACTGTCACCCTGGCAGCCGCTAGACTTCGAAACGCCTAAGGCCTGTTGGTGCGCACCTGGCTGAACCAATGAACCTGGCAGCCCTGGGACAATTGAGATCTCCCTTCCTTCCTTCCCCAGTAGCCTTAATTGAACAATACTTTTTTAATATTTGAACAATAATTCCATTCCTGTATTAGTTCAGCCACCGACATATACCCATATTAATTTGTATTGGGATTAGTTTTAACACTATCCATATATAGAATTTATATTATTTACATTTAATATAATATTAAAATATTATATTATTATATTACCTTTTAATTAAAGTTATTATTATTATTTAATATAATAATATATAAATAAATAAATATTAATTTATTTAATTTATTATAAAATATTTATTATTTAATTTAAATTAATAA
>MU284251.1:0-45637 GCA_022478815.1 Daldinia bambusicola
TATTAAAATAAATTATTAATAAGTAATTTTTAATTAATTAATTTAATATAATTACCTTATAATTATATTACTTTATAAATAATATAATTATTAAAATTTATAACTTTAATTAATTACTTACACTTTTTATAAAATAAATAATTAATGTAATTAAATTTTTTACTTTTATATATATAAATTAAATATAATAAAACTTTAAAAATACTTTTATTTATTATTATATATTATATATATATATATATATTTACTTTATTATATTAATAAATTTATTTAAATAAACGATTAAAAAAGTAAATTTAAAAAAAATTATTATTAAAATACTATTATTATTAAAATAATATTACTTTATTTAAATAACGTAAATACTTACCTTAAGTATTTAATCTTAAAGCTATAAAAGTAAATTAATAAATAATGTAATATAACGTTAATTACCCGCATCCGTATATTATTCTATAACATAGCATATTAATTAACAGTTAAAGAAATCTACTCGGAAATAATTAGTATAATGTGTACGGTGGGCCCCGTGTTCCTCTGTCAGCGTGAACCGTAAACCGTAAACCGTAAACCGTAAACCGTATTCAAGCCCCGTTGAGTGATTATCGATAACATCACCTAGGGACGTACCCAAGTTCCACTTGGAACGTACCTAACGTACTACGGAATAAATTACCCAAGGTACCTTTTACATCATCCTGAGGCCATCCAGGCCATCGCAATTGTTGTCTTCTCGTAGTCGTCACCTATCTGACGATGATAGAGTATATCGTCCAACTCCTTCTAATAACCAGCTTTTAACAACTACTCGAAACACCGCCATAATAATGTCCGAATACTGGAAATCTACTCCCAAATACTGGTGTAAGCATTGCAGCACCTACGTACGCGATACCAAACTCGAACGCCAAAACCACGAAGCTACCGCGAAGCACCAAGGAGCTTTAAAGCGCTTCCTAAGAGACATACACCGTAACCATGAGCAAGAGCAACGAGAAAAAGATCGCGCCAAGCGCGAGATCGAGAGACTTAATGGTGTAGTCGGATCCGTATCTTCAGATCAACAACATCGTGTCGCAAGTACCAGCAGAATACCGAGTTCGGCCTCGTCGCAAGCGCCGACGCAAACTGCCGGTCCCCAGCGTCAAAAGCAATGGGAACAGCTGGCGGAAATGGGTATTGATGTCCCAACTGAACTAAGAAGGGAAATGGCCATGGCTGGCGAATGGACCGTCACAAGCAAGAGGATCATAGACGACACACCCAAGGGAGACGAATCAGATACCAAACCGCAGAATATTGATGCAATAGCATCTGGCGTTAGAAAGCGACCGAAGCCTGAGGGAGAGGCAGACGAGGAGGAAGAGGAAAAGGCGATCAAGAGCCTATTCAAGAAGCCTAAAAAATGGGGTCGCGATACGAAACACGCTCCGGAGGACGACGCGGAGTTAGATGCTCTACTCAGCAGTGCTCTGACAAAACCACTCAAGTCCGAGGATAATCCTCAGCAACCTAGTGAAGAGAAGGCCGATTTACCGAGCGAGACGAAAGAAAATCCATTACCCAATATAAAAAAGGAGGAAATGGCTGACGGAGAAGCTCTATGGTCTATCAAATCCGAGCCCCAAGAAAGTCATAAAGATATGCCAGTTAAGCAAGAAGACGATACGGAGAACGGCCCATCTCCGGTGGTTTTCAAGAAGCGGAAGCCTAAGAATATTCGTCAGAGATGACCTTTACCTCACGAAATTTTATTCTAGTAATGCTGTTATACACAGGTATCACGTCTCTAGGTCCCCTTTACCACCTAGGCCTCATAGAACTTATCTTTTGGCTTCTTCGTGGCTCGTGTATCACGATTTGCGTCGTGGCGTGGGCAGTCCGCAATCTCTAACCAGTATCGAGGATCTTCGGGCACACCGCCGTACTCCTGAATTGAAAATGCTGTCTATGAAAGACACGACATACAAGCAAGTACGTAAGACCCGTACTATGGCAATGCGGATACGTGAACAACTAAATATGACATAATAAGAAAGGCGTAGTGACCCTACATTTAGGACGTTGCTCGAATAAGCTTGTCTTCGTGCGCGTCCGATCGAGTTTATGTACCTAGACCTAACTCTTAACGGTAGCCTTAACCAAGCATCCACCTCATTTGGTTAGGTTACTTACAATCATGAATGAGTATTGGATCTTGAGCATCGACGTGTTGAAAGTATCGGGTCACTCTTATGTTTCCCGTTTCATACATCATAAAATCCTCGTAACATGTCATATCAGGAGCCAATTTATAGAAACTAGCCAACCAAAGGCCTCGTGCTATTCCCTATTGAGCCTCTTGTTCACCTCGAAGTTGTTGTAGGTGAGATCTAATCGATATAGGCATCCCGAAATGAGGAGACGTAAGACACCTTTCAGCCGCACATGCTATGATTACGGAGTTTCGTTATCACGGCAAATCTACTTTTAATATTCAAGCCTCAGTAAGAATTTAGAACATTCCTTCTTTCTCGGCGTTTAAATCGGGTATCGCTGGGGTTGCTATTGGTGACTCTAGGCGGGGTCTCTCCGGGACTTTCCAGCTCGTCGGGTTTACCGGTTGACTTACTTCCCACGTTGTGAGAGCAAACAATGGTTGTTTCGTCACTGGGCTGGGCCGCTGTATGACATGTCGGGACTTACATTTTGTGGTATGGTTACAGCATGACACCCGTTATCGAATACAGATATAAAAATAGAACTTTGCCTTTGTCCTAGAAGCCTCTACTTCGTATATGAGCTACCTTTGTGTCATGCTATACTTTCAGTACCAAGATAAGTTCCGGGCTGCTTGTGGGGACGACCGTCTTCAGCCAGTATTTGCATTTTGTCTCATCATATCTTATCGGTAGAATTACTAATTGGTAACTTGCTCTTATGATGATGATATAACGGTGGTTCAACCTCTCCTCTGGTTGTTGTTAAACTATGTGTAAGCGGTTTTAAATATGGATGAATCTGGCGACTGGGTTAGTCAACCTTCGGTTCAGTCTCGACACGGCAAACGATCAAATATGAGGAAGCCAGTCTCGTCAACACTGACGGCCACCCATCATCGAATCGCTAGCGACAGTGTACTCTTTACCTCCAAACCTCTACCCGATGGTACTTTCGGTCCCAGTTTCCCTTCCTCCGCATCGCCTGAGTCGCGAGAATGGCTTCCTATCATGGGTGCGATTAGGTCGCCTAGTCCGTCAGTAACAACCTCAATATCAAACTCGCGCGATGACGGTGACATCGGCTCTCAATCATTTACGATGTCTCAAGATTTTCCTTCAGATGCTCCTGATCGATATACGGGACCAGGTAATATGTTCAAGTCTCCAAAGCCTCCTCGAGCATCCCGGCCGAGGCCAGCTCCAATGCAGTTTGAAGATGTCCCTATATATCATCACTCCCCAGTTACGTACTCGCAATCTACCTTCTCATCTCGCGACGGATTTCAAGACCGCTTTGCAGATTCCAGTGCGAATTTATTGAATACACCAAGTACGGTATGGAGAAGCCCCGGGACGCCGCCCCCTTTTTCTTCGATGATGACTCCTCCTAGGAGATGGTGGCATTGGCGGCCAGCATGGTTTATGTATTTTTCATTTATATTTGGTGTCGCTTGCGCCATTGGTCACCACATATTCTATATGACTTTGGACGGGAAGCCCGCCGTCGACCAGCTCGCCATGCTTCGGTACGGTACAGTACTTTCATTCGCGGCCAAAGCCGGACTTGTAGCAGCTGTAGTCGTCGCCTTTAAACAGCGAATATGGACTACTGTGAGGAGTAAGTTCCTCAGCGTGGCGGCTTTGGATTCCCTATTTGCTGCGGCAGAGGATGCTTCGGCGCTCTTGAATATCGAGATATTCAGGCAAGCCAAGATAGCCATGCTTTTAGCGGCATTTGTTTGGCTAACACCTATAATCATAATATTGACGAGCAATACTTTAACCGTGGAGACAGCCACGAGCGCAGAGAATACTACGTGCTCGGGCATTCGAACCTTGAATTTTACGAAGGACGAACTCGAGGTGACTAGCTTCTTTTTACATATGGTGATTTCTTCCTATTCGTGTCTAAGAAAGTCTATAGGAATGGAGGAACCCTACGAAGTCCGATAATCTATACGGCTTGACAATGTCTATATGGAATACGACGAGTTTCGATACCACCTCGCCGGACTGGTTTGATTACTATACCGGGGCCAGCAACCCCTTAATACGGGTTGCAACCCATGCGGCGTTTATGGGCCAAGCGGTGAGCAAGAGTAGCGCCAGCGTCGAGATTTGCGACTCCGGTTGGAATTGCACGTACACTATCAATTTCACAGCTCCGGCATATAAGTGTTCTGAACTGGCTAGCGGCATTGGATCAGGAATCAAGATGCTTGGGAATCAGAAGCCTCCGGACGGGTTCAGCACCAAACTCCTCGTCCCCGAAGGTAATTATAGCTACTACGCTTACACAAGTGGAGGCGAGTATTCCATCCAGCAGATGAAAGATACCAGCCAAGGGGGGGTTCCGAACATGAAGCCCCCCTTTCCGGAAACTTTGGGGGCGTTCCGCACCGAACCGGTGATATGGATAGGATATTCTGTGAGAACTAACTCGAGCGACGTGGTACCTCTCAACAGATCAGTACCGGGCTGGAGCGATGCCTTCATTCCCAAGGTAATCGGATGCGAGCACTACGAGGCAGATTACACCGTCCTGTTTAACCTCACAGGCGGCCAGCAGGTTACAAACGTAACTAATCGTAAATTTTTACGCCGTATTATAGAGTAGGTATTTACGCCTCGGTAGGATGACCACCTGGGCAGACTGGCCAAAAGCACAGTCAACACAGCCAAGCAATACGAATGCTAACAGCATCTAGCACTACATGGATCCAAGGTACAGACGCAAATGATGGTACGAATGATAATACCACGGCACAGCCTAAAAGCAATTATATATACCCTAGAAATGTTCACCAATACCGCCGGGTTGCAGCGTTCCACTCGATAGGTTCCCAGCTGAGGCAATTCATAAACGGCACTATCGACTCATCGCAGCTCAATAATCCAATTGGAAACACGAAGGCGGATCAAACCAAGCTGTTAGATCCTAGGCGCGACTATTTCGCATTCCCGACACTCGAGACTTTAGTGCAGGAATTCTACGAAGACATGATACTTTCGTTTTTCTCTAACCAGCAATTCGTAAGCGTCGTGTGGGCAGCTAAGTCGGACGTTATATCCGGCACAGGCGCGGGAGACGAATCGACCAAGTACCCGTGCGTCCGGTCCCGGCTGGAGAATAGGTATAACTATCACGCACGGGACTTGTGGATCGTGTACAGCATCGCCATCTTACTGGCCGCGGCCGGGGTAGGATCAGGTACCCTCGCAATCTTAGAAAATGAGGGAGTGCTGCGAAGTACGCGTTTCTCCAGCATCGTAGCAGCAACTCGAGGGCCGGCACTAGAAAAACTCGGCTGGGTCGGAGAGGAACGAGGTGAACTACCGCGGGACATTAAAAGCTTGAAAGTCGGCTACGGGATTGTTCATAGAGCGAACGAGCTTGGAGTCTTGCAAGAGGATATGAGGTATCCCGAAAGAAGGGTCTGGGATGGAGGTGATGTGCATTATGGGTTTGGATTAAAAGGTGATGTCCGGCAACTCAAGAGAGAGGGTAGTATGTTCCGACAGAGGTGATCATTTGTTTTATATACTGAAAAGGAAAAAAATGAATTTATATACGTGACAAAGAGACTTAAACGGAATTTACACGGGAGAATCCAATACTTTTGAAAATATTCGTCCTAAAGTGTTATCTGATAGCTATACCAAGTACTTGAGGCACTTTTTTTTAGTAAATTCATATGCCACTATTCGCAATGCATAAAGAGGGGAACAGTTGGGGAATGACAAAACCAAACTAAATATGGCCCGAAGAGGTCGCATGGGTTTCCTAAATTCCGCAAGTAAGATGCCGCAATTCGGATATTATACATTACTCTTGCTATAGGAGTAGATTTATAGAGCGTTGTTGAGCATTATCCCCATCATTACCACATTTTGCAGCATTTGAAACATCCGCGAGTGGTCGGTACGCGTAAAACGTGGTTTACACATTAATTAACGTATCCTATCTGGGCAGATCGACCGAGTTTCTAGCGCATCTCGTGAAGATCGTAGCAGTGGGCAGATGGGTCGGACACGATAGAATTAATTCAGCCCAGGTAGTGGAAAAACATCCGCACGACATAGGGATCAGAAGACGATGACCACATAGATATGGCGAAGTGGACCAAAACATGGACTCCACATCACCGCTGGCGCGATTCTTGAACGGTAGAACGCAGTGGGTGATAATGGACAGAGGGTCCTAGCCCTAGGCTAAGAGGCTAGCTTCTCCCTCGCGGGCACTTCCCGTTAGAGCCGCCGTCGTGATCCCCTCTTCTTACTAGGGCCTATCCTGCTATCCTGGCCTGGGGGAGGAGGATCGTTGGCTTGATTGAGCGATTGAGCGGTCACGATAGCCGCCACTTGTCTCCATTCAAAGCCTGCATTTTTCTTCGCTGGATAGCTCGATAACAAAAAGCCAAGCAAATCGAACACTGCCCGATTGCCCTCCGATTGACAATGCTTGTTTGGCGCGATCAGCAGCAATTCGCAATTCAACAGTCTTCCCACTGCCACTATGCGCTCCAACGTAGTAACGAGGCGAGCGCGCTGAGCACGCTGAAATATGACTGGATTAAATAGGTCCTGAAATTCAATAGATTCTACTAACGTAGTAGTTGTCCTAATTTATCTCCGGTCCTTTGCGTGATGCTTGTTCAGGTCCTCGTTGTCAGGTTGCCCGGTATTACAGTAACGCTTCCCTCCTCCCTACCCCCTTTGTTTTACCCTTTTTTTTGATCTTTTATTTTCTAGGCGGCCTCCAAACCCCATTTTAATGATCCGAGTCTCTGGAATTGAGAAAGCGGTCGCAGATTATATGGCATTTCATTTTTACGGATGGAGCATAAACTGGGCCCCGCGAGTAAAAGATAACATCATTTTGCATACTGATCGCACTTATGCCTCGTGTCCCTTGGCCGCCATGAAAGTCGTCAACGTGGTGCAGTTGAAGAGCCTGCAAGCACGCCTGATCTACCCCTTGCTCAGCCAATCAACGATGCCTTTCCCCGAGTCCGATGGTTCGGATGCGCTGTTGGCCCTTGGGTGGACTCTTACCATAATAAGGCGTTTTCGGAGCATTTTTCAACCCTACTAATCATCCTCTTATATCCTCTCTCACATGGTGCATTAAGCGGTTCATCGGCTTTCATAGTGATAACCAGTTTTTTTTTTTTTTTTATAAAGAGGTAGGCTAGGCAGGTAGCTAAATTAACAAATAAATAAACCCTCGTCCCGCTCGCGACATTCTGTCAAGTGCGTCAACGTTTAAGACCTCCTATTCCCACTTTATTACCCCCGTCCATGTTTAGCGATCCCTTCACCGCCGCGTGCTGGCCGGACAGACGAATGACAACCGTGCTGGCCTAGGTACCTTAGGGTAGCTAACCGGTTGCGTTCCCGCCTCGTCCCTTTCTTTCCGCTACTTCATAAGTAACGAGACTAGAACTCACCTTTTCTTGTGGTTCTCATTCCCAACTTTCTAAGAGAAGAACAAGTGTTGCTACAATGCCTGTGGAAGTTGTTACAATCGTGAACTCGTCGGGGAAGATAATTAGCAATGTAAGTTGGGGTCGTCGCTTTTCATACATTTACCTTATTTGCCGCTGTAACCTATCATAATAATATGACTGGCACAATACCAGTTGATATATCTGCACTATGGGGTCTGCTTTCTACACCTGCCCCGCAACATATCTTTATTTTTTTCTCCGGGCGATCGAGCCCAAACTCCCTTTAAGCAGTGACTTCTTTTTTCAATTTTAACATTTAACGCAACACAGCCTAACAATTATTGCTTCAACAGGGCAAACACCTAATCAATGTGCTTAAGGAGGCTAGGGCCTCTTATCAAGAGAAGAAGGCGGCTCTTAAAGCTGAACGCGCCATTAAGCGTAGTGAGACCATCGATATACCATCTGCGTCTCGGTACTATGATGGGATTGAATATGATGAGTGGCATCGGCGGCCGTCCCATGATGACGCTGCTTCTCAAGCTACTTCTCGTAGGAGCCACCGCTCAAAACGGTCTGCTTCTCAGGCGGGAACAGCCTTGACCGAGCGCAATTTGAAGACTCTTACAGAAGTCTCCTCTACGGCTCCTTCGCGACCTCCAGTTACATATCGTTCTCCTTATGCTGAGACCGCCCCCAGAGATATGACGTTGAGTCGACCGACGCTCGCGCATGCGCAAACAATGCCTATCTACACCGAGGAGCCGGTCGGATATGACTCCGGGCGAATGGTCCCCTTACCCCGATCAACGTCGGATCCGGCATCAAGGGAGAAAGGGAAGGATGTTGACATGAACTTAGCATATGGTAGTCTTCCTCCGGATCTCGAGGAAAGGGTTGATCTAGACCCCGTCCATAAGAATGTCGAAAAGAACGTGGAAACAGAACGCGAGGCAATGAGCATAATAGAGAAGATCGAGAACCTGCTAACGGAGGCTCAATGTTTACACCATACCGCGACGCATATCATACAGCACTTGCAGGGAAACCCGGACGCTGCCGCTGCTGTCGCTCTCACGCTTGCCGAGCTCTCTGCACTATTGGGAAAGATGTCGCCCTCTTTCCTTGCCGTCCTCAAAGGCGGAAGTCCTGCAATCTTTGCTCTTCTAGCCAGCCCTCAGTTCCTCATTGCGGCTGGTGTGACGGTTGGAGTAACAGTGGTTATGTTCGGAGGGTGGAAGATTGTGAAGCGCATACAGGAAGCTAATACTGCAGCTGCCGCACCGATGGCCTTCCCGGCTTACCAACCAGGTCCTAGTGAAGCCAACAGGTCTCAATATCCGGAGTCGGAAGTGAGCGCGGGTTTCGACGAGGCTCTCGTCATCGAGGAAGAGTTGAGCAGCATTGAAATATGGCGCCGAGGTATTGCGCCTTTTGGCGAGGACGAGCAAGCCGATCTCGAGCTTATCAGCCCCGAGGCTGATCGCGCGATGCGTAGTCAATACGGTGGTGACGACGCGCGAACCGAGCGCAGTGTTCGCACAAACGGAACTGGTCGCACAAGCAAGACCCCTAAAACTAGCAAGACGACGAAGACTAGCAAGACTGAAAAACCCCAGAAGAGTCGGAAAGATAGTTCAGGCGAGCATCGCGACATTCCGGAGCGTAAAAGCAGTAGCGGCGCCAAAATACTCGATAGCATAAGCGAGGCGGGCAGCCACCGAAGTCACCGAAGTACTCAGAGTCATAAAAGCCATCAGAGCGGCCGGAGCCACCGAAGCGATAAGCCAGATCGCACCGTTAAGTCTAAGCGGTCAGAGAAGGTAGAGGTCAAGGCTATCGACGATGGTCGCAGTGAACAGGGAAATTCCATCGACGTGGCGCTTCGCCCGAAGAAGGATAACATGCTCAAGGCCCTATTCAAGAAAAAGAAGGACAAGGAGGATAAAGAACGGGCTTATTCGGTCGTTCGGTGATATGGGTTTATGCTTTGACGTTTCGTTTATGTTGAGTTCCTTGCATTACATTACAGAATAGGAGGAAACCAGGCTCCTTACATTCAAATATCCATTTACGGGAGTCAGGGTGGAGTTTACGGATGATTAACTTTATATATTGGTATGATGCATATAGCGGGTGGTCACCCATCGAAATATGTCTATAGTTTATGAAGACAATGTAAAAGAATGAAAGATATGATATATGTATGCATAGGGGCGGTATATTCCGACATTCGAGATGTAGAGTCATTTTGCAAAAGGTCATCAACTGCATGTTGCCATTTTAGAGCTTAGATTCTTTGAAGTAGCCTATTGCGTTAGAGGTATGTATAAGATTTTAATCGAGACACTAAATATACCGTTGCGTTCAGATCCAGGGGTCGTTGAGCTCAAAAGCCGGAAAGCTTTCTACGTTCCCATGGACTCAGCAACTTCGGAAAGGTCCAGAGTATATAGGCTTTTATAACACATACATTTTCTCTACTCAAAACGGGCAAGTGAAGAAATTATATATTCGTATAGCACGCAGGGGCATTTCTTGGTCTGATAGCCTTTCAAATCGTGCATTACCGATATTGTACAGATGCTTCAGAGAGAAAGAATATCGAATGCCGAGCGGCTTGTCACGTCTTATTACCGACCGTAAGGTACAGTACCTAGGTAGGTTGGTTATCCAAGGTACGGAGATATGTAGGACTCTTGTAGGGACGCTGATTTATTTCTGTGCCCACGTCTCACTAATCCTACGAGCTGATTATCTGCTTCCAAGGCACTGTCATCCGCATGTCCTGCAGTAGGTGGTGTACCTGCATATTTCGGGTAGGACAGCGGTACGTACCGAACCGATCGAATACTATTTTGGAAGGAAAAAAAAAAAAAAAAAAAAAAAAAAAAAAAAAAAAAAATCCGCTGGCGTGCTTCATGCTCCTTAACAGATGGTTCTGGACCGAAGGTTTCAGACGGTCAATCCCGTCTAACTTAGTGGCTAATCAAGCCAAGATCGTCTCATCAGTTGCTGTGGAGTAAAAGCTTCATATCATTCGTATTTCTAGAATTGCACTAGAATGTCTATTATACAATCCCCTGACTCTAATAAAGCCAAAAAGAAAAATTGCTGCAAATCTAGGTATCTTAGCAGCAGTTTGCTATATTCCCCACGCTTTGTATTTGCGAACTCTCCAATTTACAGATCGTATAGGGCGAGAGCTACAGAATGCCACCTCATGATACACAAGAACCCATGCTAGATCCCCCTGCGTTGCCAAGATACTATTCTAAGAACTTTGGAGAGCTTACGTTGGCTGGTGGCATCTAATTCGTCTGCTATTCCACGATGTCTTTTTCTAATTGGCCCCCCTGATCACTTTTCTCCGTTTCGATTATCTCCACAGAGGTCATGGCTAGACCTAGAGCAGTCATGGATAATTTCTAGGATGCTCTAACAGACCTTGGGCTTACGATTCCCAATGTCGTAGGAGATATTTAAAGGCAGCGATGCCTAGCTCATTCACCCGCAAGGATTTGGATTCGACAGGGACACACCTGAGGTCTTTGTTTGAGATGGTTTATTTTTTCTCTTCTATTATATTTCCTTAACTTGTGAATTTTCAACTTCAACTTTGCCCCAATTCCGGCATATCCTCTCCTTCATTTTCAACTGGAACTGATAGTCATTGGCTGCCATACCATGACTTTGTCGATCACTAAGTCGCAACTCTATATACGATACCACTTTCTCTAGATCTCCATAAAATTGCGCAATACCACTGCTCTTTTGTCGATCACATCGTCGTCTCTAGATCTCCCCCCCGCAAGTTCCCACTTCTTAAGCGTTTTCTCGAAATGTCTGAGGACGCAGGTGCCACGGGAGCGTCCGGTGCTCATGCGCACCACGGCAATGATTTGCCCGCGCTTCATATCCCGACCGAGCAAGAAAAGAAACAACCTACTGTTCAGGAAGATGTCTATCCTATGTCACCGCGACGACATACATCGCCGCCAAATCCTTTCAGCCGGAGAAATACGAGCATTGATATAGATGATTATTTTGTATGGTGCAAACTTTCCATTATTCTGCGATATGAGTGCTGACTCTTGTAAACATCTAGACAGGTCCTCGTGATATCTCTAAGCATTCAAAATGGCCCCTGTTTATGCAGTTACACGGAAGCATCCTCCCTAAAATGATCGTACCACTACTTGTTGTCGCCGCCTGGGCAACTCTTGTGACCGTCATCTCAATGAAGGTTGAAAGAGTTAATCTGGGAATCAGTTCTATCCTGCTTACTGTCACTGGTTTCGTTGTGGGTCTAGGTCTATCCTTCCGCAGTTCGACGGCGTATGAGCGATATGCCGAAGGCAGAAAATATTGGAGCCAATTGATATTCGTCTGCCAAGGTCTCGGCCGAGTGTTCTGGATACATGCCGTTGAGCGAGAGGGATCGTCCAAGAAGGACCTGTTAGCAAAATTGTAAGATCCCCGTCGAAGCGTTCAGGTATCGCCTTATCCGCTAACTAGGGGCTAGAACCGCCATGAACTTAATCGTAGCCTTTGCCGTGTCCTTGAAACACAAGCTCAGATTCGAACCGTACACGTACTATGAGGATCTCTCGGACTTGGTTAATCATCTCGACACCTTTGCCAGAGCCGCGACTGAGGAACACACTGTAAAGCCGAGAGTGGGACTTTTTAAGGCGGTCGGAGAGAATCTCGGTTTATCTTTTGCAGCCTCAAATCCCCGGAAGTTGATGAAGAAAGCTCAGAGCCCCCTCGGTAATCTTCCCCTGGAGATCCTCTGTTACCTCACAGCATACGTGGACGAATTGGCTCTCAATGGCCAACTACCCGTCGGAATGCAGCAAACCACTGCCTGTAAGTTAATTCTAGCTTCAAAGAAGTACCTATGGAAATTGACTAACAAAACTCGTAGATAACCAACTCCAAGCCTTGAACGACATTTTAGTTGGCACCGAGCGAGTTCTTAACACACCGCTTCCTATTGCCTATGCTATTGCCATCTCACAAATTACCTGGATTTATGTGTTCCTTCTGCCATTTCAGTTGTTCCTGGAGCTTGGCTGGATAACAATACCGGCGACGGTAGCTGCGTCCTATATCATTTTAGGCATCTTCTTCATCGGTCATGAAGTGGAGAATCCCTTCGGCAACGATGTCAATGACTTGCCTCTGGATCTATTCTGTCAGCAGATAGTGCAGGATATGGAAACTATTGCGGCGCGCCCCAAGCCTCGCCTTTCCGAATGGGTTGAGAACCCCAAGAACAAGGTCTTATATCCTCACAGCGAATCGAACTATAGTGTATGGGCGCAGCGACCCGAGTCGGCTATTCGAAATGCGCTACGGAACCGACCACACGCTGGATATGATAAGATGAACGAGAGCGGTATAAAAGAAGCCCATACCGTATGAGATTGCGACGTAGGCTGGCTCTGGCTTTGTTGAAACTCTATCTGTCAATAGAGACGATTCTGCTATGAGCATCTCCTAACGTCGCACAACTTCTCTTGTCCACTTATTTTCTCGACGCTATATATTTAGAGTTTTATCCAAGTTCTTTTTAATTATTGGGATTGGAAAATGGGATAGCGTGTTGGTGGTACTGCTTACCTATGTCGTATGTTGTTTGGGCTTAGCGGGATTGTGTAAAAAAGAGGTATTATTCATTAAGCGGACGAGGGCAAAAAGAGAAATCAGCAACAAGGATAAATAAAAGCGCGAACCATGATGATGTTTACCTGGACATGGCCACCGATGAACAAGTACATAAAATACATCGGTATATCGATATTTAACATTGCATTGCCATTGCATTGCCATTGCAGTTTTGACTTAATCCATAGCATTTACATATCATACAAAGTCTCACCCCCACGGATTGCCCATTTTTAGTGGATGGGACCGAAGCTCGACATGCAATATTTCTGGTTATGCTCTCTTCGCTATGATATTTGAACTAATTCCCTCCCCTCCTCAACTGGCTGATTGGCAGGTGGCATACGCTTATGATGAGCATAACGTACCACATAAATCGACTAATAATCTGTGGCTAGCCTGTGATGTATGGGATGTATCATAGCCTTTTCTCCAATGCCACACTGGCCATCTCTTCTCGACGCGCATTGGGTTCATCTCCAAGGATAGCTTACATCAGCTATTTATTAGATTGGAGGCGCACAATGGCTTCGAGAGACGTGACAAACGGGAATACAGGGCTTAAAAAGCGATCTATCGCAGGGTCATTTCTTTTCAAACTCCCCCACGGCGACGAGAAGCAAGCCCAAGTGGCTTTGTTCAAACGCAGCGGTAAGGTCAGGACTTATCAGCACAAATATGCGCCTATATCGGGCAGCGTCGAAGAGTACGATGCCAATCCCTTCGCAACAGCTTTGCGGGAGATCAACGAAGAGACGGGGCTTACGCTCTCTTCACTTGAGCTGCTTCGCGTCGGCAAACCATATTCCTTTGTCGACGAGTCTATAGGTCGCGAGTGGACCATCAATCCTTTCGGCTTTCGCCTCAAAGATAAGTCTGAAGGAGGAAAGGGGGAAGAGGGCATCACCATCGACTGGGAACATGAAGGGTTCGAATGGTTTAACCCGCTGGATGTGAATGAGTCCGACGAGTTCGGTGGCGTCCCGAAGCTCGTTAATAGTTTGCGAAGGGTGTGGCCCGAGTATGACCTAGGCCCGAAAGCGGGTAAAGTCCTGACGTCCGGCCTACAACGGTTGCGGGAAGATCACGAGAGCGGTGCTAGGCAGCTTGCTGACTTAGCCATTTCCACTTTGAAGAATATGATCGAAAAGATGGATTCCGCCGTGATCGACAATAAATGGTGGGCAAATGTCCGAATGGCCGCATGGCATATTTGTAAGGCCCGCGAGAGTATGGGAGCCGCAATTGCCAGCGCTATCGTCAAAGCACTTGAGCGAGTTGAAAAAGTCTTAGCCCAAGATTTACCACCACGAGAGAAGATTCGAAATATGGCCGATGCTATTGAAGAGCAGCTGGGTCAACGTAAATCTACGACCGACCGTATTCGTGACGCATTCGTCGACTACCTCCAGAAAAATGTCTTTCAAACTATGCCATCAAAAGAAACGCTTTCTATCCTTACACTGTCATCTAGCTCTACTATATCAGCGTGTCTTTTGGAGGCTGCTGTTCACCTAGGTGTATCGGTTGACCTTCGTATTCTTGAGTCGAGACCACTCTACGAAGGTGTGACTTTAGCATCGAAGCTGCTCGAGGCGAAACCGGAATCGGTAGATTTAAAAGTGATCATCTACACAGATGCTTCTGCAGCTCTAGCTGCCGATGGAATCGATATCGTTGTCCTTGGAGCTGATCGTATCAGCTCGACAGGTGATGTTAGCAACGTAAGTCAATATATACCTACATACACCTCGCATTGTTTTCCATCGAATCCTACCCACCGGTAGTATCTGCCTATTAATGAAGTTCTCAGAAAATCGGATCTCTCCCTGCACTTCTCTGCCAGAGGCATGTAGCACCCAATGCCAAGACGATTATACTAAGTGAAACCGAAAAGGTAGCTGGTCCAGGCATGATAGAAGACCACCCAACAGAGGAAAACAGTCCGACAGAAGTTATACGCGCCTGGGAAGGAAATGTGAAAGGAGTTGAAATTGTAGAAAAGTTCATGAGCGACGATGAGAGTGGTATAGCGAAAGGAAGTAATGCTCGGGTAAGGAACTCATATTTTGAATGGGTTCCTGTAAGCTTCATCCATGCCTACATCACAGATGAAGGGGTCTGGTCCATCAAAAATATTACAGAAAGGTCAGATTGGATCGGTAATGAGATGGACAGGTTCTTTAAGGATCTTTAGTGCGGGTTGCAACATAAGAAATATGAGACTTTGCACTCGACTAAGAAGCTGTATGAAGAATAGCTTCAGGTACCTGAGGTGATAGGTCTATACCCCTAATAGCTACAAGGCATGTAACATATCTGCCTGTAACAGATACCTATATTTGGTGGCACATTATATACGAGATTAATCAAGATGGGAGACTTACCCTCATTATCTTCTACAGAAAAGAGGTATCTATATTAAGCAGCTGGTTAACGTATGCCACAATTTGTTAACCCTTATGTTGTTGAAAATGAGAACCTTGGTGGAGAGTTGATAGTCTTAAAAAGCCAAGGACTCGCCCTCCAATCACGATTTCTTGGTATTTCACTTGTCTTTGGGTATTTATATTATGCTATAAAAAAACTATTTAACCTAGTCGGCTGTTGTGTATCCCTCATCGCTTTTTGCGGACTACATCAGCTGATAGACTTTCTCCATAACCTTGAAAGACAAGGTAAGCGTAAATGGTCCGCTGGGAATACACTTAACAGACTCCATTAGGAATCTTGTTGCTTCCTGTGCGCCTAGAGCTTGAGTACGCGGCACCTTCGCCGAGGCCTCGCTTGGCAAAAGCAGTCCAGCTAAAACATCAGGGGTTAGCGATTGCTAGCGATTACATTAATCCAATGCACAGTGGTTTTACTTACAGTTCGCAGGCGTTGTCACCGCCGGTCAACGCCTCGTCAGCATCAATGATAGCGTCACGAGCTTGGATGAAGTTGGGGTTGCAGGGTTGGCTAAAAGGAAATCGACTGTCAGCTTTCGTTGTACTGTCTTAAGACACCATCTCTTTAAACCACTTACATGGCCATAGCGTCGGTCACGAGCTTCAGAGCTAGGTACTTTCCGTCGGTTGGGACACCATTCTGGTCGAATTCGGGCTTGGGACCATCATTCTTGCCGTGCTTGTCAATCAGATTCCATAAGACTTCGTACAGAGTCGTGGCCCACACTTCGCCGATATCATGGACCTCGTTATATGTGTTAAGCGTGGTGTATTGGTACGGGTTGGTTTCGAGGCTTGTCGAGTACAGGTAGTTTCGGATTCCAGCTGGGCTGTTGTACACCCACGCGCCTAAGCTGTAGTCTGTGTTTCGTGTGTCGCCAGGCTTTAGGCGGATAGCTGTTGCGAAGAAGTCGCCCCAGCCCTCGCCCATACCGCCCGACTCAAGCGCGTTCAGGCAGTTAGAGTTTGCAGGACCGCCGGTCAGACGGTTCGACACTAATAAGGGACAAGGATCAGCCAGGTTGATTCATTGGTTACCGTATAAGGAATAGGCTGTTACTCACATCCGTGGGTATATTCGTGGATAATGACACCGGCCTCGAAGGCACAGTCTCGATAGGGTGTCGAGTGCGTCCAAATGTACATCCTCATGCGCCCGTTTTGTCCGTCGGGAGGTGTGGCGAAGTTTGCATTGTTGGTACCAGAGCCGTCCTGCGCGTTAAGGATGACAAAGTCATTGCCCCTGCCTCCCTGTCCGTTGTTGTTGGACTCGAAGTTGCCGGCCGCTTCGGTGAATCCTAGGTCATACAGCAAGTCATGGTATGTGTTCGCCGTGTAGAAGAGCTGAGTGACAGAGGCATCCGCATACGACGACGGCGGCGTCAAAGTTGAGTCCCACTTATATTCGAATTTCAGGGACGGGCTGTCCGGGCGGTAGTTGTTGAGATAGCCCGACCCACCGTTCGGGTTCGTTTGGGCAATGCCGTTGTCTAATGATAAAATACAAGGTCAGTCAATATATCCTATTCACTGTTATACGCAGCAACCCATGTTCCGCCTTAAGACGGCATGATATGTAGTTTGGTATTGGCTTACTTCCGCGCGTAGTTGTATAGTTGGTTGTTCCGTCGGATAACCATGTGAACTCGGATGTCTCAAGGTCCCACGGGTCCGTTACGACTTCGCGCTTGCCCTCATCAGGGTCATTTGTTCCCCACGGGCTGTTAAGCGGTTAATCTCGAAGCATCGGTAATGATGGATCGGGTTATACTCACTAGACAAGGTACGTAGCATCGGCGACGTAGTCGACCACGCCGTGGACTTCTTCGTTAGTGCTCGCATCAACATATGATAACAGCCAGTTATCTAGGATGTCCGTTTCCACCCTCCAAGTGAGGGCCAGGTTTCCATCAGGCTTGACGAAGTAGACTAGGCGTGCTTCGGGGTCTTTCATCGCGCCTGAAGTTCCCTTGAGAACGTAAGTCTCAGTGCCGTCAGCGGCCTCCGCGGACGCATCTCCAGTGACAGGCAAGTCCAAAATCTTGGTAGCCCCTGAAAGTGCGTGCGTCGGGTCTGAGAAGTCACGCTTCTTGAGAGGGTTTTCATCAGGGATAGAGCCCGTGAAAAAGGAGTTGCCGTATGAGAATACGTTTCCATCTTTACCAATCTAATAAGTGTTAGCTCCAACTCTTCTATCTCTCCCATAACTACTTAAGATAAGTAATAAGACTTACGTTGACGTTGAAGTCAGCATTGTCAATATCTAGCCCGTGAGCCGTCTGCTTGAAGTTGACGTGAGCAATCCCATTCTTGCCGACGTAGTGGTCATCAACAAGGCGGAATGTAGCTCCGGGGACAACGCTCTTGACGAGCTCCGTAGCGGTGTCGACGTAGGACTCCCGCTTCAGAAGACGCACAGCCTTGTCGGTGCTTGCCGCAGCCTTGTTCGTATACTCGGCCGTCTCCTTCAGGCGGTAGGCGTTCAGGTCTACCGTCCGGCGCCGGAGCCCAGTCTTATAAGGTTGGGTAGGGTGGCCGTGGGCAGGCAGCGACGCACCCAGAAGGCCGAGTAACAACAATGATCGCATCATCTCGAACAGGAAGCAGCAGAGATGGGCTTGCCGTGCTTGGGCATGATTTCTCTACGACCGTTCAGAGCTGAGCCCTTATATAGCTCGAGCTTCACGGTGTTCGGCTTCGACCCTAACATTCCTTCTCACTGAGCTTCCTCTTTCGAAAAGGTTCGCGATGGTTGATAAACAGGGCGCTTATCAGCAGGGTCGGTTTTTGACTTACCTTGACTTATCAGCCCACTGACTGCAGTCGTGTGCCGTTGACCGAACATCTTACAGATATGTCTCCATTCGAGAAAGCAGTCAAAGACTCACAAGCGCAGCTCCCCATTGGTGGGCGCGCACAATAAGCTTGACAGCCTTCCCCTCCCCTGCGGGTTGCGAGTTCACGAAAGGAAAGCAATTGCCAGTTGCGGCGATATACCGCACGCCTTGACAGGGGCTTGTGATATTCGGTGCGAGTCCCTGAGTGCAGTAGGTCAGTTAGTGGGCACGCCAAGACGTCGGAGGTCTGGACTGGGGACGAAATAGCGCCGGACTGCTTCATCTTTCGGGCTCCAATTTTGAGATACGGCGTGCCGGGTAAGGCTAAGCCTCCTATTCAAGTAATCTTTGTCGATTGTCTGCTTAGGCTGGGAATTGCTTGATGCTAGCGAACCCTTTTCTCCTTTCATGGCTTTGGAGTCATCATTTGTCTCTGCGAACTTGTCTCAACAGGAAAAATTGCCGGAGTCTCTAGAGGGTCACGGACGACATCCGCGAGACTGTCAATACGATCGGGGCTCGAAGGTGTGGTGAAGCAACTTCCAATTTGAGAATCTTTCTTGTGCTCGCGTCTCTCCAGTACATCTCGACTATGACACATTCTTGTCAAGGCTTAGCTCCAATCTTTTGGCACTGCTAAGGGTCATCCTTGGCGCATCGGCTGACCTCCACTACGCCAATGTCGCAATCTGCACCCTGGCAGGCGTGAAAGCAAGACTACGTTGGGGTGGGCGTGTGGTACCTTGATTTCTATGGCAGGGCACGTCGAGATAAGAACTTTGAGCTTGGCGGATGCAACATTTATTGCTCAAGTGCTAATGCCGTTTGTTCTACGTGGGGCGAACATGTGCACTTGGGTCTAGATACCTTGGCCTGGGACTTTAGATGGGCACGGCCGGCCTGCGAGCTTAAAAAGTGGTCGACACAACTCTTACATCCTGAATATTGATTGGCGGTTCTATCTTGCAGACCTTCCTATAGAAGTAAGACGACCGAGACTTCCACCACGATCTTATAGCCTTGTCGTAAAGCAAACCAGATCCGAAGCAATTATCAATCGCGGCAGCTTACTACTTTGCTTCCTAGGCTGGTTGAAACTTTATTATTCCTTCGGCTTTTGAAGGATACAAGCTGGGGCTTTCTTGAGATCACTTAGATTGTAAAGGGTTGCGTGCTAGCGCATTACAATCCTGGGGGTGATCTTGGAAAGCCTAGATCTTCCGCAAGTTGCGTCGAATCTAAAATATCTAACGTATGGATCGAACTGACTGCTTATATAGCTACCTGGAGTAGCACACGAAATGCTTCTTTATGGCAGATCTTTCTTTAGGTAGGTAGTATTAAGCTAGGAATCATGCATTCCTTTTCGATGCCTTCTGCGAAGCAATAGGCTACTGTTCATCCCACTTAACTCTGGTGTTTTTGAGCTTGGCATACTCGAATGTCGACTATAGAGGGATAACACTACGCCAATAATGCGAGAGGACGCACGTTCAGTAATTACTAAGATAGGGAGTTCGCTTTCGCCGTACAAATACAGATATACTCACCGAAGCTTCTGGTGAGCTTGTTTCCTTTTTGGGGCTGTCCCTCCTTTAGCCCCAATAATAATAATACACTTGCTATTATCACGATCCACCTATGATAGCTTTACATGATGGGTCATAAATAACTGCCTCATCCGTTTAGCTCTGGCAGGAGGCGCTTAAGTGAACCTGGCGATCTCGTATGGATTAACTGCGGTCTAGAAAGATCGGTTTTGAGATGAGATATTACCGGGACTCTTGGCTGCTTAAATGTCCTAGAACGGCCTCACCTCTCTTGGCTCGTATAATGGACACGAGATCCAACGCCTCTTACAGAATAGCGGGGCTATTGCGTGTCTCCTAAATGGAAATCAAGCAAATCGTATGGTAGATACGATATTTGGACTCTCAGAATGGTGTTGTTGTCATCTGGTGGGTAGGTTGGGCGGTCTTATACTGTCCTAATCTAGAAGAGTATAACCTATAGACTTGGTAGTATAATAAATGTGGTCTTCGACATGAACGCGAAACGAGGCCACAATAAGATATGAATCTGAGCATTTACGATGAAACAATGGTGTGTCGTTAGTAGAAGACGTTATAGACGCGAGTCAGCGCAATCAAAATATCCTTTCGGACCTGTTCAGTCACACTTCTTCCTATTTGATATTGGTGGAATTGAGGAGAAGCTGGTCCAGCTGTCTCAAGCGACATTCGACGATTTTGCTCACCGTAGCCTAATTTATATCCTCCAATATATTGATAACACTGTCCATCAAGTTTTCGGATTGTGACTCTGAGAGGAAAGGGGGACTGAATATACCAATATCCATAATATTCTCGCGTACGGCCACTTCGATATCCAGTGTATGCTATTGACACATTCCATATTAGAGTCGTGGCATCTCTGTTTAGTACAGGCAGATAATAACTTACTATATATGCTTTCGTTGCCTCATCCTGGGGCGCGAAGCGTTCGCTTGGCTGCGGAAATCTCCCTGATGGTCCATCTTTGTCGCTTCCCGTTGTCGGGTCGTCGAGAGTTTCAGTCATCGTAATACCACGCATCGAACACGCATCATCCTCATCCATAGACGTAATGAGAAAATTAACCGAACTTTCAATCCGTACCCCGGTCCAAGCGTAGATCTCCCATAAGCTTACGCTGGCGTTCTCGAAAGTACCGATATTAAGAATATCTTTCTGAATCTCAGTAGCTAAATTAATAACCGAACGGCTAACTGGTCTTCTGACGGCAAGAGGTACAATGCTCAGTGTAGGAAATGGAGCCTTTTCGATTCCGGAAAAGCTGGTTCTGTTTGCAAGGTAGATCCCAAACACAAGGTCTCTCTCCCGCTCATCTAGTTTGTTGAGCTGTTGCATCGTAGCTAAAGCTTTTGAGTAAGCTGCGAAAAAAAGTGCTTGTAGCGTCACGCCATGCGCTGAACTGAAAATTTTAACCTTTGACACGTTATTTATCGCGTCGTGTCTAAAGTGAGATATGACTTCAGCCTTCTGACCAGTATTTGCGAGTGAGGCTTTCGGAGCGATCATGTGTATTGGATTTATTCCTTGGAGATATGTAGTCCAGAACAGCTTCCTTTGCTGCTGAACAGTAGGGGAATAATGATTTAAGACGAAATCGTGCCACGCAGATTGATGAATATTCTGGATCGGTGTTAAGCTATTCTCGCATATATCTAAGAAACGGCCCATCAACACCGGCAGGCTGATGGCGTCGTATAACGCGTGATGAATCTTCAGACGTATAACGGGATTCTGTAAACCTAAATCCTCAACACGGATATGTAAGAGGGGCGTCGCAGAATCCTCGTAGACATGGCGACTTTGCACAGTATCCAACGACCTGGTGTCGGAAAACTCTGATGAGTCTGGCTTCGTGATAATTTGAACGAAGGGGATTCCGGGAAATTTGGTCGCAGCAAAATGGGTTCGGAGCGTCGGAGTTTCGGATACAAGCAAAGACCACGCCTTCGAGATTATTTCGTAGGTAACCCTTCCATGAAGGCGGAAAGTGAATTGCGGGAAGAAGACAAGCCCGTCCGTGTTTTGCCATGTGCTTAGCATGTGCACTTGCATTGGTAAAGCCGGTAGAACCGCTTCTACAGCACCTTCATCTAATCCCGCATCCCTAACAAGCGAGTCTATTTCAGCTTGCTTCAGTATTGAGTTGAGTTGCAAGGGGGAATCACGAGGGTGTTCTATTGGCCGGTTTTGACCGGTTACCTGATCAACTATTTCGCGTATAGACGTCGCTTCGAGTAGACTGCGGACAGAAACGACCAGACCTCGTTTTTGGATCATAGATGACGCTTTGATAGCGCTGATAGAATCCAAACCAAGGTAGTATATGGAACGATCGGGGTCGATAATATGCTTGTCCATCCCAGATAGCTCTGACAAGACGTCTAAGACGGGTGATTCCAAGCCGACAAAATACGATTCTCGCGACATACGGTAGTCCGAAGTTGTTTCTACTGAGACGCCGACATCCTTCGTTGGGCCGAACGGTTCTAGCCCGCAGACGGACACTTTGCCTGTCGTATCAAATTCGAGAATATTTGCATTATCCTCTGCAAAATATTTCAGAACACTTTCAATCTTGGCTAGAATCTGATTCGTATCTTCTGGCGCGATATAGCGTTCATCGCCAGCAATGCGCCACACGACCGATACTTGCGTCATTTCCATTTCAACGCACAAGGGATAATCCACAGCGGAAGATGCATGGACCGATCGTAAGATGGTACTTTTACTCCCAACCTGGGTTTCCTCAGTATTTTGTAGGAGGAAAAGCGTGTTGAAAAGATCACCTCCTTTAAGGTTGGATGTTCTTCGGATTTCTCGAAGTGGGAAGTGCTGATATTCCATGATATCGGACATACTAGCCTGTAAATATTCGAAATAATTCGCTGTCGTTCCATGGAGTATAATCCTTAGAGGCACAGTATTCATAGTCGGAAATAGTAGATTTCGAGCTTCGTCTGTCTTCCTCCCTGATAGAACTACGCCAAAAGTAACATCCAGAGACTTTGACATTGAAGCGAGCACGGTTGCCCAGCATCCCTGAGCAAGGACTTGTGGTGTGACGTGGTGCTTTTTACACAGAGCCTTTATGCTTTCTGGTTGTAGCGCCGATAGTAATTCCGATCGATGTATCGTCAGCTGATGTTTCGGAGGTAGACTTGTAACGGGGCCAAGAATAGTTGGATGAACACCCGTCAAGTAGTCAGCCCAAAAGCTCTCACCTCGAGTCGAGGAGCTGAAAAGCAGATGAGCGAGATACGCCTCGTATCTACTTCGCGGGCGATAGTGACCGTCGTACGCTGCTTGCACATCTTGATGGAGCAATTTAATTGACCATCCATCGTAGAGGGCGTGGGCGATTGAGAGTACGAGATAGCAACTATCCCGAGTATTTACAAAGACGAGCTGAAACAATTTTGATTTTCCGCTGGCCGCTGCCGCTATGCCCCTGGAGCGATTGATCACTGTCGAAATGTCACCTAAACTAGAAAGGTTCATCGTTGGCTCAAATTCCAAGGGTTGGTCTCGGACAATTTGACAAAACGCGGCTTTACTGCTTGGGCTATCGACCTCTAAAAAGCCCGTCCGTAAAATTGGGGAACTAGCGTATACTGTAGCCCAGGCTGACTTCAGTCGGTCGATATCCGTGCTCTGTGATATTTCTAGTACGTCGTGATTGAAATATCGCTCGAAGTCAGATGACAGCATATCCGCCACCATGGAATCCTGCAACGGAGTAGGTGGAAGAACGGCCGTGACGTCCTGAAGGTCCTTTATTTCTCGTTCCAAGTAGCTTTCCAAGAAGGCACTCGAACTCTGTAGACTATTAGCTGCGTTATGATCGTCATCGCCATTCATATCTGTAGTAATGTGTGAGTGGAGAATGTTCTTGAAGGTAGGGTTTTTCATCAGCTCGTTGATTGTGATTCGAATACCAATCTTCTTGAGCCTTGTAGCGAGCTTGATTCCATCGATGCTGTCTAAACCAAGCTCAAGAAATTTTGTATTCTCTTGGACGTCTTCATCTGGTACCCCAGCCAAGGAGGCTATTTCATGTCTAACTTCTCGGGCTTTGATGTTGTCAAGTATTTTGGACCTGTTTACTGCCGCGTTGGAAATGTTCGAATTAACAAAAGATCTTCCTTGTGATACAGTACTTGGTACGTTAGGCGATACTGGGTTGCTCGGAAGCATCGTTTCGTTATCCGAACTGGCGAAGGAAACGAGGGTTCGGCTAAACTCTTCTAGTAAAGAACTGATAGAGGATTCCGTGGCAACAGTTTTCCGGGCGGCGATGCTTGTGCGCAAGGACTGATCTTGCAATAGAACTACCTCAAGCGCAAGCGAGTAGTCAGGAGTTGCAGTTGAATGTACCGCGGACCAAAATGACCTGGTTTCTATGGCTGGTAGGACGTCTTCTCTGTCAAACGACAAGAGTATGTCAAATAGTGGTTTGCCTTTTGAGCACCATTTCTGTATGTCTCGAAGCGGTGTATGCACGTATTCTAACATGGAACTGTTATACTCCTGAACTCCTCGGACAAGCGAAACCCAATTTGAATGATCGGTCATGTCTATTCGGAATGGCAATGTATTGAAGACGGGCCCAATTACGTTTTCTATGCCCTCAAAGACTAGGGACCTCCCGGAGAAGACGATGCCAATAGTGGGTACGAACCCGAGATGCTGGCGTAACGCAACTAACCAAGCCGAAAGGAGTGCAGTTTGGTGCGTTACACCGAGCGCTAGCCGTTGTGTTTCCAAGTTTCTTGCCCTGACAACTCGAGATAAGAGGACGTCGTGTGCTCCTGGTTGAACTATAATGGCGGGAACTGGTTGAAATAGGTTGTCCTTAAACATCCTCTCCCAGAATGGTCTTGATTCAGTATGTCTCAAGAGCGGCCCGCGAGGCAAGACATCAAAAAATGTAGGACTATATACGGGTGGTCTATGGAAATACTTCTCGTTCACTCGTTGGAGTAGGAGTTCGAAGCTGCGTCCGTCGTAGATAGCATGAAAGAGCCGAAGGAGGAGCATTCGTTTTCCACGATGTTCTATGTAGTCAATCTCCATAGGATTGAGTATAATATCCTGGTTTGACGCAATCCAGCGGTCTCGACGTTCTGATATGGGGGCCGCGATATCATTCTCTTCAAAACTAATCTCAAACCAAGGCACGACCGCTTTTCTTGTTGCGACTTGGATATATCCACCAGCTGCGGGGAAGAATGTTGTCCTCAAAATGGCATATTCCGCAAATACGCTATTCCAACAGCTTCTTAGGTGATTTAAGGACACCTGCGGTTCAAGATATATATGGAACTGATTGAAGTATGTAGAATGACTTTCGGCGGTCTTGGATCTCGTGATCATCCCCTCTTGGAGAGGAGTGCACGGTGCAATGTATTCTACTTCTGTTTTATCAATCTTCAAAGCTCTACACACTGCGCCAATATTTATACGGTACTGAGCGTGAATTGACTGTTTGACTTGAAGCACTTGCCCGCTGAGAGCTATAGGCGCCGCCTGCGCAAGTGTTTGAGAGAGACGACTTAGTTCGGGATGACGTAAAATAAGCGAAGGAGTTGCAAGAGCGAAACCTCGTGACTGAAGAGCGATGGCGAGCCGCGCAACATTAATAGAGTCAATGCCGAGCTCAAATATCGAGGAAGATGGATTGACGTCTATGTCTTGAATCTCGGTGATAGTTGAAATAACCGAGGCGATTAGCTGTTCCTTCTCGTCGAGCGCTCCCCGGGTACCGTTCGAGCTCGCAGTACCGTTTCGCAAATAATCGCGAGGTAGATCTGAGAAGAGTTGTTTGAGACGCTTCGCATCTGCTTTATTATTTGCCGATAGAGGAATGAACGGCACGCAAAAGACGTAGGTGGGAACCATGTACCCAGGGAGTGAATTTTTGCAAGCTTCAAGCGCTGCCCTAGACAAGCTCAATGAACTAGGGTCGGAGGAGACTTGCAAATCGGCAGAGCGTGGCAAAGCCGTATCGGGAGCTAAGAAAGAAACAATGAGGTCTCTATCTTGTCCCATTAACCTTGTAACCAAAGTAACAACATCCGTTATCCGACTGGAGAGGCCAGACTTAATGGCGTGGTTGATTTCGCCAATTTCGAGCCTCTGGCCGCGAAGTTTGACTTGGTCGTCAGCGCGACCTAAGAAGTCAAACGAGCCATCGTGAAGCACCCGGACCAAATCGCCCGTACGGTATACGCGCTCGCCGTACCGCTCCAGGAACGGGAAGCGTTCGTTGGTGAGTTCTTTCCGGTTCAGGTACCCCAGACCGACGAGTTTCCCAGACACGCACAGTTCCCCGACACCACCTCTGAGCACCGCGATTTCAGTACCAGGCTCCAATACGTAAGTGCCCACATTCGGGAACTGCTGCCCAATATTTGACGGTCTGCCGTTAGCAGGAACCCTTCGAAACATGGTAACTCCAATTGTCGCTTCCGTCGGGCCATATGCGTTGTATATGACTCTCTTGGGTCCCCATGCTCGTAGTATCTCTTGCCGGAGTTGCTCGCCTCCGGTAATAAAAATACCTCTACATAGGCTCGGAGTCTCATCTGGATGAATGAGTTTTGCTAGGCTCGGCGTGAGGTCGATATGGGTGATGTCCAAGCTTGTAATCGTGGCGGTTATGTCTGAGAGTATTAAGTCCTTCGGCGCTGCAACGACAGTGATACCTACAAACCAGGACCAATATTGCTCCAAAACGGATACGTCAAAATGGAACGAAGCAAACTGTAGCCACCTAGAGTGTTCATCCCAGTGCCCAGAGAAGAGGTACTCAAAAGCGAGCATAGCCTGGACGGCATTGTCGTGGCTAATAAGACAGCCCTTCGGCGTACCTGTCGTACCGCTCGTATAGAGACAGTAACACGTGTCTGATGGAGTTCCCCGAGCAGGTTTTATAGGCGATGCGGGAAATCTTAAGAGTTCCTCTTCCGTAACTGTGTAAGTTGGCACAGTTACGTCTAGACCAATGGTGGCGGCCAAAGATGATTCGATAAGTAAACAGGAGGCAGCAGAATCGCTCAAAATGAACTCGAGTCGCGATACAGGGGCACCGGGATCAAGAGACAGGAATGCACACCCCGCCTTAAGAATTCCAAGGATTGAGAAATATGCTTCCGGGCACTTGTTAAAACACGCTGCGACGATGCTACCTGGCGACGTATTGTGACGCGATAGCATGCGGGCTACACGATTTCCCATCTCGTCTAACTCGCGGTACGTCCAGCGGCTGATGCGAGAAGGGTTTTCTAACTCCCAAACGAATTCGAGAGCAGTCGATGCTGGTATACGCCGCGCCGAGTTTTCGACGAGCTGATGTAAAAGATTCGCAGGAGGGGAGATCTGTTGGTGAGCTGCTGGAATAATGGAGAGCACTTCAGGTGAAAAGGAAGGGGGTGCCTTGGAATGACCTTGGGGTGATGCGAGGAGGTCTATTAGCAAAGCGTCGAATTGCCTTAGAAGAAGACGCGCTTGTTCGACTGGTAGGACATTGGTTTGATGTGTCAGATTTAGCTGCAGTTCTTCTGAAGCCAGCTCAATAACTTCGAGCGCGACTGCATATTCGACCGATGCGGACTCCTCCAGCATTTCCCATGGCGGCTCGTCTTCTACGACATCCATGGTCTGATATGCGATTATGGTATCAAATAATTGGCGACCGGGTCGTCCAAGCCACCGCTGCACTCTAGAAAGCGGCGTGCGCTCATATCGACGTAAACTTGTATTATACCGCATCATGTCTCCGAGAAGCTCGGCATTGGAATTGGAATTGCGCGCGATAATAGGTAGAGTTGTCACCATAGGGAAGACTAACTCTCGTTCCTCCTGCGTTGTACGTCCATCAAGAACGATCCCAAACGTAACGGAGGTCTCCCCGAGGTAGGAAGAAAGTACTCGGGTCCAAGCTGCCTGTAGCGCGGCTCTGACTGTTACGTTGGCTTGGGAACAACTGCGACGAAGACTTTTGGGGGACATATTGCACGTCATTGATACTGTCGACGAGGCAGGATTGGAGACATAGAGTGGTGTCATCATGGGAAATTTGCTAACAACAAGATTTTCTACCTTTTCTTGCCAGAAGGCTTCGGATGTCGATTGAGAATTCGCAGGATCGAGAGAGGCAGACACAGCTAACTGAATTGGAGGAGATCGGCCTCTAGGATTGCCTGATAGATATTCATTTAATCGCCGTATTAAGTAACGCACCGAGTTGGCATCGTACAATGCGTGGTGTATAGCAAGGTGCATAGTTGATTGACCAGATCCGCGGTCCACGATGACAACTCGCCAGGGTGGTACCGAGAGGTTGTCCAGAGCCTTTAAGGCTGCAGTCCTACGCCACTCCAAATTGTCGAAAGAGCTAGATTTTTGAACTGACACCGGGGCAGAGAAACCAGCAACGGGACAAACTACCATTGCATAGGAGGCGTCCTTGTGGTCGACCGGCACGAATCCGGTCCGTAATATCTGGCAGTCGGCTGCGAGTTGCACCCATGCCTTAGCAATTTTCCGAGAATCGACTCCAGTTCCCAATGCCCAAGCTGTATAATTGAAATAATGCGCGCCGTTGGAGTTAAGGAACTGCGATATCATGCCCTGTTGTGTCGGTGTACATGGCAATAATTCTTCATAGTCATTAGTTAATCTAGTTCTTCTATCTAGATACCTACCGACGGTGTCTTGAAAATTGCGAAAATCATAAACGAAACGCGGTGTTTCGTTACCAGGGGCATTTAACCGAGAGGCAATACCTGCACATGTCGGATTCTCAATTACGTCTAGTGCAGATATAGTGCACGACGACTCTAGACGGAGAAGAGTAGCTAGCTGAACCGCGCCGATACTGTCTATACCGTAGCGATATATTGGGGTGTCGTGTTCAATTCTTTCCTCCGGGATGTTTGCTAGCTTGGATACAGTGGCACGAACGATCGACTCAGCTTCGTTCCAAGTGTCGTTTGAGTTGGATTGTCCCGGCGTTGTACCACGAGTCCTTACCACATCCCGCGACCCAGTCAAACTGGACATCTGACGTTGCCACTCGATTGGCAAATCAGGTGCTGTGACAATATGAGAAGACGGACGCGCTAGAGAACTAATAAAAATATTTTGGAAGAGATCTAGGATAAACGATGAAATTTGGTGCGAAAAGATCGTCCTGTTCACGGATTAGCATCACATTGGAAGTGCACCTGGTCTATATCGGATACAAGACTCACGGATTTGCATGTAACTGCGCGGTAAGAGTATTTCGTTCCTGGCAAGGGGTGATCTCGCATACGAGAGGCACCTATCGTCGACTTAGCTTCGCGATCCAAGGAGCACATCGATTGTTACTTACATCCATGGCGCCATTTTCTTGCTCCAATGACCATATAGTTTCGTCTAAAGCGTAACTCTGTGGCTGAACAATAAGTACAGTATCGAAAAGAGAGGATAACCGAAGCCGCGATTGTATCCGCCGTAAGCTGGTAAATTGATATGGTATCATTTGAACGTTGAGCCGTTGGAATTTATTTATAACTTGATGAGGGAATTTGAAGCGAGAAAGATCTATTCTAATAGGAATAGTATTGAAGCACGGCGCTACAAGAGTATCGATCTGATCTAAGGCGATGGAACGACCGCTCACGACGTGCCCGAAACAGACGTCTCTATTACCTTGCAATAGAGAAATCGTGATAGCCCATGCCGCTTGGCATAATGATAAGAGTGACGTGCCTAACTCTTGCGTACGACTCGCAACGGAGGAATATTGGGGATTCAATGTACCTCCTGTCGTAATGTGCGAACCGGGATGTTTAACTGATGTCAACCTATTGAAATGGAACGGAGAAAATGAACGTAAGTGTTCTTCCCAGAAGCCATCAGCTTCCGGATGAAGAGGAAGAGATTCCTCAAGAAACAATTCAAAAGACAGAACCTCTGGTAACTGCTCATATCGCGACGCGGCTTCAATTTCCGAGAGAAGTTGCTTCATCGAGACACCATCATAGATGGCATGATGGCAGACAAAGGACAAATATTCCGTGGTGTCTTCAAGGCTGATCAATAGGAGCGAAATCGGAGGGTCTCCAGAATCAAGCGCAGTGAGAAGGGATCTTCCATGCTGGGATATGAGATCCTCGAAATCATTCCTATCTGCCTTGATGAGTTTCCACGTAGGGAAGTAAGACTTTAAAACTACTTGCATCATAGGGTGCCGAACATCTGCGGTCGTTACGAAGCATGTCCGCAGGATTCCGTGGCGTTTGAACATAGCATCCCAGTGCCTTTTCATAACCTGTGATGGGAGGCGAAGTCGAAAAAGCATCTGGTTTGAATACGAGTGTTCATTCAATGACGACATGGAAGACGAAAGCATTGCTTCTTGTAAGGGAGTACACGGAAGAATATTCTCTACACGTTTTTCTCCCCAATCGTCAAAGCGTCTTCGCACGGCTTCCACCAGCGATTCCGGTAAACCAAGTCCTCTTCTGTCAGACCGAGTTGTTATTTGATACGTATCCCTAGCGATGGCCGAAGCAAGCCGTCCAACGCTGGGATTCGATAAAATGAGCGACAAGGGAACCTGTCTATTCAAAATTGTTTGAAGCTTCCGCGATAATGGCATGGCCGAGATAGAATCTATTCCAAGGGCGGCGAAGGAACCCCATCGGTTGATTACCTTCCTGTCGACACGGATCGCCTCTGAGATAGCTCCCGCTATCAAAATCTCAAGCTCTGTCCATTCAAGGGACTCTTCGACAGAATCTTGTACGTAGCTGCACGAGCCTAATGTCTCGTCCGAGATATCACTAGCTGAAGATCGCAGCGAATCGTGATCGACCTTTCCAGACGATGTAAATGGCAGAGCAGAGATGGGGATAACGAAAGATGGCACCATGTAATCCGGCAAAGCTTCTCGTAGTGTCTGTTGCATCGCGATGATCGTCTTTCTTGTCGAATCTATGATAGGCAATACAGTAAATTCTGGACGTTCATAACTAATAGGAACGTAGAACAGTGCTAGCTGCTCTGTGGGATTATCTCCAAACGTAGCAAGCACACTTGTGCAGGCCTTTGCAAGCCCGCTCCTCAGAATAATCGCTTGGATTTCCTGCAATTCGATCCTGAGTCCCCGGAGTTTCACTTGAGTGTCAATTCTCCCAAGGATAATTAGAGAGCCGTCGGGAAGCATACGACCAAGGTCTCCGGATCGGTATAAGCGACCATATTTAGGGTGGTCGAAAAACTTAGCCGCTGTTAGGTCCGGCATGTTAAGGTAGCCTGCTGCTACCTGGTCGCCACCAAAACACAATTCGCCTACGCAACCCAGAGGCACCAAGTCCGCATTGTCCTGAGATAAGACGAAGGCCGAAGTATTTTCGAGGGGCCATCCTAAGTACGGGGGCGAATCACCTCGAGTTATCTTTCTTACAGTGCATATATTAGTAGTCTCCGAAGGACCGTAGCCTTAAACGTGTCAGTAGAAGACTGAAAGTACAGATAGGCGCCTACATACCTTGCCATAGCTGCCGTGCCCAGGTGTCCAGCACGGCATCAGTCATAGGTTCACCTGAGGTAACTAGCATTTTAACATTAGGTAGCCGGCTAGGTTCTATGAGCGAGGCAACAGTGACTGTCATACTGAGGTGGGTTACTTGAAGCGCCCGTATGGAACTCTCAATATCTCCAAACAAGGTATCGTTAGTAGCTGAACATAAGCACATGCCGTTTCCCCACGAAAAGAAGATCTCGAATACGGATACGTCGAATGCTTGAGAACAAGCTTGTAGCATCCGGTCCGAAGGCTCGTGAGGATAGATGCGAGATAATGCTTCAATGTTGCTTAACACGTTAGCGTTAGTGACCGAGACACCCTTCGGGGTTCCAGTAGTTCCGCTGGTATAAATCACGTAGGCGAGATCGTTTCGCTCTCTAGGGACTTCAAAGTTGGAATCATGATATTCTGAGAGAATCTGATGCGATAGATTAGTTACGGGAATGTCAACTGCTTCGAAAACCCGAGACGGGAAAACTTCATCCACCAAGCAATGTCGGGGTCGAGCCTGTTTAAAAATCAGTTGCATCCTCTGCAGAGGAGTGCTAGGAAGGATGGGGAGATATGCGCATCCTGACTTAAGTATCCCGAGAATCGCGCAGTAAAGTAAAATCGATTTCTCCATCACTAACGTGACGATCTGTCCCGGCACTACACCGGAATGTCGCAGATAGTTTGCTATTTGATTGGATTTCGAATTCAGTTCCCGATAGGTTAATGTCCGGCTTTTGGTACCGGAAGGACCAATTGAAGACGCGAAGCATAACGCATCGTTGGTTGGATATTTGAGTGCCATCTCCTCGACGAGCTTAGACAAGCTTAAAGGCACTTGGAGAGTGTTCGGAATCTCGTTATAATGGGACAGGCTATCGGTCGAAAAGTAGTGTAGAACCTTGCTAAGTGGCTGGTTGCCATTCTCAACAAAACAATGAACTAGGGAGTCGAGGTGCGAGAATAACAGGTCCACTTGACTATGCGAAAAGGCATCGGAATGCCACGTTAACTGACACGAAAAAGTATCGCCAGAGGGAGTTATCTCAACGAGGAGCTTTGCTTCTACCATGTCCTTGTGCCAAACTTCACGAATGACGCTATCGCTCCGCTTACGGCTGGCAAGAGTTTCCTGGTAAGCAAATATAACATCGAAAAGCTTTTGGTGAGGGGAGATTCCGGCGGCTCGCTTTATCTCCGAAAGAGGAAGACTGCTGTATTTGAGTGTTTCCCGATTGAACATATGAATGCCTTGTAGAAGCTCAATGACAGTAGCATATTCGCTTAGGGCCGTTCTGAGAGGGAGGGTTACCATGCAAGGCCCCATTATCTTCTCAATATCAGCAATGGGGAGAGTCCTACCGGATGATACAGACCCTATTATCGTATCGCCGACGCCGTTGATTAATCCCCAAAGCCAGGTTAAAGAGCCCTGGAATATAACTTGAGGCCCGATAGATGCACCGAGCGCGAAACTTCCAACTAAGGCCGGATCGATTTTGATTTCCTTGCTCGTGGTCATAATCTGCGACTTTACAACGGCCGAAGTCTTGAAGTTGGGTAACGACGCCGGAGCGCTGCCGCGCAGCTTTTCCGCCCAAAACTCCTTCATGTCAATTTCATTTCTCGGAGGGGCAGCTAGATGCCGGCACACTTGACCGAACTGAGGTCTATCAGCTGGTGGAAACCCTTGTGCTAAAAGCGAGAGGTCTTCAATTAGCAGATCCATCGTCCATCCATCATATACCGAATGGTGAAGGGTCATCAGAATTGTGTGGTGCTTCGCCGGTGGGCGGCTTGGAATGATGTCGATTTTGAGCGGACGACGAAGGAACTGCTCGACGTCAAGGCATTCAAAGGAACGTGCACGGTCGATGATTTCAATCTGACTATCTTCGAGGTGATTCCAGACTACTTGGTGAAGCCTGTCGCTAAGATATGCGAACCCGGTGCGTAGATTCTCATTACGTCGAGCGAGCGTGCTAAACCATGACTCTATCAACTCGACCGCGAGATTGCTAGGAAATATCAATTCCGTTTGATTAATATACAACCTAGAGTCTTTTAAAGTTTCCGCAACCATTGCCTCCTGGAGAGGAGTGCACGCCTCTACGCGTTCGACGTCGGCGGGTTGTAATTGCGTCGCTATCTCGGATGACAATTGATCCATCAAACTAACGGAATGATAACCGTTGAGGGAAGACTTGGTCAAGCTCGGTAAATCCGTTTCGTCACGCCGCAATTTGATTATTCTAATAAGTTCCCGCACACTTGTCGCCTCGAGGATATCTATGGGGCTAGCGGTAATTCCAGAGGCCCGGATTCTTGATGTATATTCGATGGCTGCTAAGGAGTCCATCCCTAATGAGGATAGACAGGCCAACGGAGTAACGCACTGTCCGAGAATCGCCTCCGCGATCTCACAAAGCTGACGCTCCAATTCATCTTCGAATGATTCCTCTGCGTTGGAGTTATGAGAAGTCAAGGTTTCGTATTGTTCAATTAGTGTTTTCTTATCGACCTTCCCCGAAGGCAAACGAGGAAAATCGTCCACAATCATGAAATCAGCAGGGATCATAAAGGCTGGCAGCCAGGACCTGCATCGGGAAACAATTGCCGCTCGCATCCCTGCCGCCTCCACGGCACCCTCAACAGCCACGAAAGCTACCAAAACGTTCGAGATTACGACAGCTAGGGCACCATGGCAACCTGGTGTGCGCAAGAGGACATGCTCAACTTCTCCGAGCTCTATTCTTTGGCCGTTCAACTTAACCTGGCCGCCGCCGACCCTACCGAGGCATTCGACCGTGCCATCGGGTAATATTCTAGCCTTATCTCCAGTTCTGTACACCCGACCCCAACTCGTTTCGAGGAACGCGGTCGATGTCTGCTCAGGCCTATTGACATATCCAACAGCTACTTGACTGCCGCCGATAGCAAGCTCTCCGACTTCACCGATGGGAAGCACCCGGAAATCTGGAGCATCGCTGTCTATCACAAATGCCGATACGGTATCGAGAGGAACCCCAATATTATTTTTGCTAGACTGTTTTGAAAATGAGGGCTGGACCGTGCTGCAATCTCACGTGAGCGATTATGAGCCGTACCCAAGCTAAGATAGTCAAGAAATACTTACCAGTGAATGGCCGTTTCGGTAGGGCCGTACATGCCCCAAAGCATGCTATCTTCATCATCGTCACCACCAAATTCCCGAACGACTGGTTCGGTAAGCATCTCACCAATGGTCAGTACGAGGCGCAGCCCAGGAGCATTGCTTCTCTTCTTGAGCAGGCTGCCTGCAACGGACGGTGTTAACTCGCACGCGTCGACACGGGAACCTCTCAGAACACCGGGAAGATCCAACAGCAAGTCCGCACGACTGCTGCATACGAGAGTACTACCGCGGAACAAGGGAAAAAATATTTCGAACACGGATACGTCGAACGTAGGCGCTGCGAATTGAAGGAAGCGAGTGAACCGTGGGATATGACGATCATGCGCAAGCAAGCTCTGCGTCACAGCGCGGTGAGATATCCCCACTCCTTTAGGCGTCCCAGTAGAGCCGGAAGTATACATGACATATGCCAGGTCATCAGGCTCGGGTACTCTGTAGGTAGCCGACGTGCACGTGTTCGGCATTAGGGACTCAAGCGATTGGTCGACAGGCAGGATATTATAAGTATCATCATGTGGAATTCGCGTTACAAGATTAGAATCAACCAGGACGAGCCTAGCGCCAACATCACCCAATATGAATTTGAAGCGATCAACCGGAATATCGGTGTTCAGAGGACAGAAGGAGGCACCAACTTTTAAAATAGCGAGGAGACTGATGTACAGCGCCGGCGACTGCGGGATAAGAATCGGTATAACAAGTTGCTCTCGAGAGTCAACCGACCCCAGCAGTTGCAAAGCTTCGAGTATACGCGCAGCTAACGCGGCCGCCGCAGAGTGGAATTCGTGGTAGGTGATGCTAACGCTTTCGCCGGTGCTTCGATGATGATCTATAGCCGGTAGGCGATCGTTGCTCACCTCTGACACTAAGTCATGAAGGAGCTTCGGCCCTTCAAGGGTGGCAGGCGATGGATTGAGGATAGAGAGCCCTCTAGATTCCGTCGCTAGCTCCATCGCGAATCGCGTATGACGTTCTTCATCTAGGGACGCGTACTTTGTGAGATAATACTGATAATGAACCACGTTACTTCTATCGTCACTTCTGAGCAAGTAGTCACTGTAATTGCGCAACGAGCGAGGGAGTATAGCGAGCGACTGGTGTTTGTAATTACAGCTAAGATAGGTCTCGCGTAATTGGCGAGGGAGTTGCTAAGATAGAACTTAAGCACGCTTTGCCTTGCGAATGTTAGCCTTGCCACGTCATAAGAGTAACCGCAACCGCAACCGCAACCACGTCCTCTTTCTAGCTTCGAAGCCTGAAGTGAGCTTATTCCTCTGTGTTCAAAGCAGTTACACTTTGATGCGCTAAAGGTTTAAGTAGCACTTGAGCTAGCAGATAAGAGCTAGTGGGTAATGGCGAGCACGGGTGGCTTTGTGGCTTGACGCAGGAACAAGCCGACATTGAAAGATCCCCGTGTACGTACAATACAATATGCTAAGAGATGCCTTAGGAGGTAGGTACCTGTTCGATCGGGGCGCTACCCAGCTGTAGGTATGTAGGTAGATTCCTTATTGTGTATTAGGTACCTGTAAGAAAGAGATTAAAAAAAAAGGGAGAAACCGATTAAATTTGACTGTCAGCGCGTCACATTCGGAAACATGCATGGTTGAATGAACGGAGTTGCGGCTAGGGAGTTTTCTTTATGAGGCTTTTTCTCCCTCTTAACTGGTAATGATTCCATTACGTTTACATTCTAGATACAGTTTAGGTCAGTAACTAAGAGCAGCAGCTGGCAGCCGCCTTGGCCCTAGTACCTTGTCAATGGTTCCGAGTATATGCGCGTACGAGGAATAGCGTATTGTACTTGGGTTATATTGGGGATACTTACGCGTATCTTAAAACTCTCAGTATAATTCCGGCTCTACAAGCAACATTCAGCGACTTTCAGCACCGTGTTAACCTGGATAAGCCGTATAGTAAATTGTTCTCGCTTTACAGCATCCAGAGTTGGGCTGGTTACTTTATACATTCCTAAGATGGTTTAAGACAATCATTTCGAAAACACAACTGTCTCATTGAAATAAGCTTTATACAACGCCAAATAAATCGTCCACTTAAGGTAATGGGTGGAATGCTCTACCTTTTAAGTGTCTTTGCCAAATGTACCTCTTGTACAACTGCAACGACTTGCATCGGTCGAGCGGGGACAAATCAAATTATTTAGCTATGCGGAGCTACCTCCTATCCAACTCTAGGTACTTTAAGAGAGTTCATGCATTTACGGCAAGGACGGTGACGCCTAGGCACTGATTTGGCTATTACATACCTGTATTTTAACATCGTACCTAACGGCCACACCACCTGGTATGTGAAGCCTTGCATTCTAACTCCAATTTATAGAGAAGTTACTACATCTTTCGTAGTGTTTCGTGGAATAATCGTAAAAGCAAAGTGCACATGCATCTCAAGAACTAGCACAGCTGCAAAATGCCAATCGGCCTAAACTTCCTCGGATCGCGAAACCTGCTGAATAGCTCCGGTATTCGTCCAGGACCCTAGCATTGCCAAGACGCCAACTTCCAGGATAAGATCTCTACATGATCTTATCAGATGATCAGATAATTGTCGCCCATGCGCCTGTCGAATACAATTCGGGACCCTACGTAAATAGGAACCAAAAAATCCATCTACGCTATCCACCATCTGCGTTTTATTTGGCCTTCCTCCCCACTTGAAGCTGCAGGAAAAGAAAATTTTCTCTTCGAATTCGTTCAACTTTTTACATGCCTAGGCACCTAGGCAAGTATCTAAGGTATCTCATTAACCCGGTCTTCATGTTTGTGGGTTCGCGTATGCAGATCTATCGGTTTACTACTCCTCTCCAGGCATAGATACTCCGTGGTGTTATATATATCAAGCAGATCATACTTAAATTTTTATCTAATTTGGCAGTAACAATGGCGTGACGTTGTTCCTTAGATGTCAGGGCCATCGACTAGCCAACTCACCCTTACTTCCGATGCCGTTTCTGGTGATTTGTCCGTACGCTCATGTTCCCAGACCCGTTGACAGTTGAGCAAACGCCTCACCTGCAGCAAAATTACTAACAACAGAATTCCCCGCGATGTATCAATTGGACAATTCTAATGGAACCTCGAGCTTAGGTGGGTATACCATAAGTGTATCAAGCTTAGATAGCGTGTTATGAGCGGAGCCTCTCTGAGCTAGCCATGTGGGTATTAAAGCTCCGAAATCTCAGCATATTTTAGGCATGTAAAAATGCTATGAGGTATAATTAAGAATAGCCAGAGTACGGTTTCCATTGAAAATTTCGGTTGCTAACAGCAGTAAGTGTAACACAAAGAGATATAACCCTAATTGCCTGTATTAGATCCCGCTTCAGAGAATCTACGCGCACGAAGCATGGTAGTCTATTACACCTTTGGTACAGTTCGGATGGGCAAAAGAGCCGGGTCAAAATAGCAAAGAACAGCTCAGGCCGTCATCGGGGAATGCCGGCGCTACCAGGTCACCATGCGCAGACATCTTATCTGATCCGAAGATAACGCCGATGTCGCCAGGCTGATACCCTTGTTTTTTTTTCCCTTGGCTGCGTCTGCACCGTCATCCCTCATCCAGCACCAAGCTTGAAGACCGAGGCTACCCCATAGGTGCCATCAACTGTGTCACAAGTCGAACATTTCGCAAAGCCTGAGCTGGTCTAGGAAACTGTCACAGAGATGTAGCGATGTCAGGTTGGACAAGTCTCGATTCGCCTGCTGTCCAACATGGATCTTCCAAACCCAGACAAGGAATCAACTGCCCTACTTAGGCCCGGCAGACCGAACGGTTTAATCATTTCCAGCGCCTAGCCCCCTACTTAACATACGCAACCCATCAACACGAAATACGGAGTCACATCGTTGCAGCAGGTACCTTTCGTATCCTTCCTCGTGGGTCCTTAGAACAAGTGTCGATCTCCTTTATTACCGCCATCTGAATGTACTTGGTACTGAAAAGTACCTACCCGCTAAGTACTAGCTCGAGTATGTAGTTTTACACAGCTGCGACTGCAGAGACGCTTATACCTTTTGTTCTCGGTTCTGGAACATGTCTACCTCTTACTACTGCTATTACCTGTTCACTGCCTTATATGCATAGCGCGTCAGGCCATTCGATTTACAGCATGCCGAATTCTCGGATTTGGAACCTTTCCGTGAGCTGGACAAGGATTTCCAAGACACGGTCCGCTCTATATATATTCTAACGGCTGCACCAGAATTCGGACAACCCAATTACGACAATTTTACGAAAATCCTCAAGTTCCACGCCTAGCCAGTGCCGTAGAGTGGTAATTTTTCTCATTGCTTGTCATTTTAGCACTTGTCCAACTTTGTAGTTCCGTCATCTTTGTTGAAGACTAGAGTCTTGCACCTCTGATTTACGGGACCTCGGACGTAAGGTCACGTCATCGAATAACCGGCAATACAAGAGCTTTTCCTTAGGTGCTAGCTAGCTTATCGGACGCCCGTATCGTGCCCGTATTCAACAACGTCGCATAACCGCTCAGAGCCCTACGGATTTCAGCCCGCGGTTCTACTCCAATAAATAACTATTATGGCCCCTCACAGTCTGCTGGATGGTCATGATGATGGCTCAACCGGCAACAGCTTGCCGGAGAGCGGCCTCCACAACCAACCGGGGCGACAACCGGTCAACGGCTTCAGGCATAATAAGTCGCACCTAAAGAAGACGTCGGTAGAAGATGTACACGATCTTGCCTGCGTCGGTTTTGGACCAGCAAGCCTCTCAGTGGCAGTCGCCCTTCACGATGCTATCAATAGCGGCAAACTTCATAACGCAAGCACCGGGTCGACACCAAAAGTTCTCTTTCTGGAGAAGCAGCCAAAATTCGCGTGGCACGCCGGAATGCTCCTCCCCGGCGCAAAGATGCAAATATCTTTCATCAAAGACATGGCGAGTTTGAGGGATCCTACCTCTTACTTCACCTTCTTGAACTACCTCCATCAGAATGGCCGCCTAGTCGAGTTCACCAACCTGAATACCTTTTTACCGTCCAGAGTGGAATACGAAGACTACCTCCGCTGGTGTGCTAGCTTCTTCGAAGACGTCGTCCGCTATAATAGCGAAGTGGTTTCCGTCTCACCCGCCAAGGGATCCGACTCCAACGGATCGATTTCTACTTTTACCATCACTTCAAGAGATCCGAAGAGCGGAGAATTATTTACTTACCGAGCCAAGAACGTCCTTCTAGCTATCGGCGGACAACCATCGATACCGAAGTGCTTACCTTCAAACCACCCTCGAGTCATCCACTCATCTCAATATGCGCACCTCGTACCGCAGATCCTAAATAATCAAACATCACCCTATCGCGTAGCCGTCATCGGAGCCGGACAGAGCGCCGCCGAAATCTTCAACAACATCCAAGTTCTCTACCCCAATTCTCGGACGTCCTTAATCATGCGTTCTGAGTTCCTTAAACCTAGCGATGATTCACCATTGTAAGCTGATCTAAATCATCCAAACACATTACCCAATTTATTTTTCCTCCGTTCTGAAGCTAACCAGCGTAAGCGTAAATTCAATCTTCAATCCCTCGTTTGTGAATTCCCTTTTTCAAAGATCTGCCGAGGATAGATATTCCCTACTGGAGGGAGCTCGGAGCACCAACTACGGAGTAGTGCGCCTAGAGCTTATCGAACGCCTCTACGAGAAAATGTACGACCAAAGACGCGAACTTGGGAGCGACGAAACAAAATGGCCGCATCGGATAATTGGCGCGACCGACGTAGTCGGATTTGACACCAAGGGTGATCAGCTAAAGCTTACGGTTCGTCCTTTGACCTCGACGAAGACTGGTGTTCGCGACAGCGCGCAGGAAGACGAAGTACTAGATGTAGATCTCGTCATCGCAGCAACGGGCTACCAGCGGCAGTCCCACCTGAGGATGATAGAAGACGTAGCCCATCTCCTACCCGAAGCTTCCGAGTCGAACGGGACTATTCCAAGCAACGGATCCGGGCGAAAGTTTTCAGAAGCTAAGATCAACGACCGGCCGCTAAGAGTATCGCGCGACTACAGCGTGCAGTTTGCCCCTGGGAAAGTAGCGCCAGGATCCGGTATCTGGCTTCAAGGATGCTGCGAGGGGACACATGGAGTGAGTCTATCCGCCCCACGAATAGTACTTGCATGCGACTAACATTAGCTTTTAGCTGAGCGATACATTGCTTTCCGTCTTGGCTACCCGATCTGGAGAGATCGTCAACTCTATTTTTGGCGAGGATATTCAAAATGGAGTCGAATAGGTAATGAATGGTCTAGGTATTAAGGGAGACATTGGCATTGGAAGGAATATTTTCTTTTTCTTTTACGCCAATATCTAGGTTAGTAGGCGAGAATCTATAAAAGGTGTAAGGGAGAAATGTAATTAGCATTGCGTACATTATGCAAGAGCGCAAATAGTTTCAGGGAGATATACCTGTGAGGGTTACGGAGCCTGACCGCATCCTTACGAAATAGGTACATAAGACAGATCGGGCAGCAAGAATAAATAACTTACAAATTTGTTTTATATTTTATGATATAAATGTTTGAGTCTGGCATTCTGAGCCAACATGTACTTCATGCCACGAGTCTCACTTATGACCAGCAACCTTAACAGGTCAGTTAAACGATTAACCTGGCCCGAATTTGATTTGCCATTACCTGCGTCGGCCTTAATTCTACACTATCCATAAAAGTCAGGTTCATTTTTTTTTTCTTAGAAAAGGTACAAGTTTTTAATATAATATTTTAATAGTGTCAATGTAACTATTTGTTTATTAAGTATTACTCCTTACTGTAGCAAGCATCTAATGCCTCAAGCCAGTCCCATAATACGGCTAGGTAAGCCTCGTTTACGAGAAAGCCTAACCTGACTCAACAAGGTCAGATATTTATGGATATCTGTCCTAACTTAGCTTGTTGAAGTCGCTGCTTATGACTCCTTGAGAACAAAGAACATGTTTGTATATAGGTTTAGCTTCAAAACTATCCTAGATAGAGCCCGTGGCAGAACAGACAAGCCATTTCCTTACCTAATGCTCTGCGACTTGACACCCTATGGATCATTTTATGTGTGGATATGGTCCCTAATGTTCCGGGTTACGTACCAAAAAGCCCCGCAGGTTCCGTCATAGGAAGCCCGTCCTCGAGATATAGGGGTTTAGAATAGTCGCATAGACCACCGCGCTGAAGCTCGAAGGCTGCTACGTATGTAGCACTTCGTTTCTAACAGGTATGGTATGCTGAGCCAGTAGCAGATCAGCCCAGCGTACTTTTACCCCCGCATAAAACTGCAGATGCTATATAGGTAGGCATGAGCCGTATGAGCGTCCGGTATTACCTAATACCAGACTATGAAGACTTCCAGCACGCAAGACAAGTCATTGAATACGGAAAGAGCTATAACGGATAGGCTTCCTCTTAGTTACTACGACCCCTATAATTGTATTCCCTTTCCATGGTATCCAAACACCTTGCATTCTTATCTATATAAGTTCTGAACTAGTCTAGCCGCTTCCTCCATTTCTTGCACTGATGGCATATTGATTATAATCATATATAAGATATCCTATAACGGTTAGCTAGTGACACCGAAAACTTCCATCCACTAGGGAGATTGAGAATAAGTACCTTTCTTAGCAATTTTTTGCGCGGTTCTTTCGGTCCCTTCTCGGGATGCTTACGCGCTCTCTTTTCTTGCTTTCGCTCGAATTTCTCGCGTTTCCTGTCATCCTTCTCAAGTCTTTTCTCCTGCTTCCTGTAGTCTTTTGGTCTGAGCTCGACCTTGGGGTCCATGAGAGGATTCAGAACGCTGGATGGGTTCTTTCTTTGCTAACAAATGGTAAGTATATCAGCATCGACAAAGGGAGCGCAAGTTGGAACTTTACATATTTCCTTTGAGCCTTAAGGTCCCGACGCTCTTTGAATGCATCGAATGCTTGCGAAAAACCGCCCTTAGTGTTATTTTCATCATCATCCTCGTCACTAGATGTATCCTCCAAGTCTGGGAAGATCAACTCTGCAGAGGTGGGGAACTCGACTGGACCAGTCGTGCCATCATTCGCTCGGTATTCACTAGCAGCGGCACGACCACTAATCCCGGCGTTGAGGTCTTGCTGTATGAGTGTGCTGCTAGAAGTCGGATTATACGCCATAATGAAACAGTACAGCCCGCGCGGTCGGAAGAGATCGTCATTCATCTTTAAGAGAAACGCGTTTTGACTATTTTTGAGCGGGTAGTAAGTAAGTATATTCGCTGTACGAGAATTTTATAACCTGGTACTTCTTACTTTTTACGACTCCGCATCTCCTGGTAAACTCCGGCCGTTATCTGAACCGCCAGCCCGATGGGCGGGGCTATAGCGGACGGGATAAGACCAGCCAGATTAGAGGCGAGATTCACGGCGCCTATCCACGGAGATGCGGCGGTGGCCCTGTCGAGTTCGTCGAGGAAAGCCATAAAAGTGGACTGATCGATACCACAGCGCATCAGATCAGGGGCATACGCCCTGATGAACCCGCGGACCCGCTGCCCGGGTCGTCGCTGAGGGATAATTACAGGATACGGAAGAGGTACCGGTGCGACTGGCAGAGACGCTCCAAGGTTCTCTAGCATAGATGTCCCAACGAGTTGGTTCGGGTGCTGGCCAGCGCCACCATACTGCGTGCGTAGCTTCTCTTGCGCATCGTCTAGGGCCCATTCCTCTTCCACGGTATGCATCTCTCCGTGGGATTCAGTATCATCCGACTCTAGGGTCAATTTAGCTGAAGGTCACTCAGGGAGCAATTCGAGGCGTGCTCACCTTGACGCGTTTCATACGGATTCATGGTTGAGAATGTAATTAAGGTAACCTTCCAGTTGACGAGATCAAAGGCCGTTAAATGAGAAATCAAGGGCTCGAATGACGAAATGTGGTCTTTGAAGAGATTCCATGATCTTTATAATAAGCCATTCGCGACGATTTACGTTGCTGCGCCCCCAATTTTGCTGCGCCGCCTATTCATGCGCTTACGCGTAGCGATCTCGAAGCTAGAAAACGTGTTGGTTACATTGATGAATCATTTCTAGTTAAGTTTCATATTAGTTGGATCGGCGCCATATGTAAACCTCGGTATCTAAATGCCTAGGTCAGCATCGTAAGGAGGAATAGAAGTGCGCCCTAGTAAATATCGTAAGGGCAATGGTACTTGTACATGTCACCCCACATACTGCCCGTACAACGCCGTTTTTAAGTTTAGCGAGGCGATTTCTCGGATACCTTTAGGACTATTACACGGGAGGCGGGCTCGGAGTTTACATTGTGCCTTTTATATGCTTTCCTTAAGGTAAGGATTAGAAATTTTTTGAAAAATATTTTATAATATTATTACTTGAAATATTTACCATAATTTCATATAATATATTATATATTAAAATATTTTAAATAATAATATTATTTAAAATATTTATTATTTTTATTATATTATTATTATTTTTAAAAAAATTTATTTATAATATTAATATAATAAAATAAATATATATATTATATTAATAAAATATAAATTTATAAAATTATTTTAAAATTTTTTTAAAAAGTTTTATTTATAAAAACCATTAAAATTAAATATTATTATTTTATATATATAATAATTTTATATTCCGTAAAAAATGAGATTTTTTAAAAAAATATTAAATTTTACTTTAATTTAAATTTACTATTTTTAAATTTCAAATAATATACGAATTTTTTTTTTTTTAAAAAAAAAATAAATATATTTTAATTAAATTATTTAAGAATTTATTTATTTACCTAATATTACATAATTACAAGTTTAATTATTTAATTTTATTTATTATATATTAAAATTTTAAATTTTTTTAAAATAAATTTTTTAAAAAATAATTTTTTAAAATTTTTTTTTTTTTTAAAAAAAATTTTTTATTAAAAATTAATTTTAATTTAAAATGCTTTACTTTATATAAAATAATTCCGCCTTTAATACTTTACTTTTTTAATAATTTTTTTCTTTTTTAATTATTTTTCATTTTTTAAAATATTTTCCCATTAATAAAAAACTTAAAATATATTAAATAATTAAAATTATTTCGCATTTAAAACCATTTTATAAATTTATATTTTACCGGTATAATATATATATAATATATAATATTAAATAAAAGTATTTTTAAAATTATATTATATTTAATTTATATTTATAAAAATAAAAAATATAATTATAAAATAATATTAAATTAATTAATTAAAAATTATTTATTAATAATTTATTTTAATATTAATAATTTTTTTTTCATTAATAAAATTATTTTTAATTATTTTAACTTATATAAAAAATTTATACATTTTATACATTATTTATTAATTTTATTTTTAAAGTTTTTATTTATATATATTTTTTTTTTTATTTTTTTATTTATTTTTATAATTACATTATTAAAGTATTTATTTTAATAAAGGTTTCTAAACCTTTATTTAAAAAGGTTTTTATTATTACATTAATAAGATTATTTTTACCATATATTTAATAGATATTATATATTTTTCAATGTTTATATAATTATTATAATATTATAATATTAATTATTAAATATTTTTCCTTTATTATTCTTAATTTAATTAAATATTTATATAATAAAAATGAGTTTATATAAATTATAATAAATATTTTTAATAAATTTAATTTTTTAAAAATAATTATAATT
>MU284252.1:0-45148 GCA_022478815.1 Daldinia bambusicola
TTAATTAAATATTATATATTAAATTTAAAGTTAATATATTAAATATTAATTTATTATTTCCAAGCTTTATTTTAATATATAATTTATAATTATTACATTTTATTTAAAGTTATAAAAATAAAATCAATTAAAGAGGTTATTAACTTAAAATTAAGTTACTAACCCACTGCACACAGACTTTTGGTAATACATTATATCAAATCATGGTTGGCTCTTAGCTGGTCTGCTGTGCCGCGAGCTTAGAATTACATGTGAGGCTAATTTAATGAGTCGGCGGGACGGTATTGCCATCTTCAACAAAACCAAACTCATACCGGTTTTTTTTTCTTATCAATCCGATTCTACCGTGCTGGTGAATTCGTAAGCACAAAGACATAGAAAAAAAAAAAAGGTATTAGGTGGGATCTATGATATATGATGTTATGTGCCTATCCGAAGACTTTCCGTCACAAAGGGGTCATATAGAAGTACTATACTGCTTGCAGAAGCCTAGCCTTGCCGACTTGCTTGATATCCTGTCTCCGGTCAAATGCAACAAAATAAACTAGATGGTCGGATTGGTGAAAACGCGAGGATGGTAAGCACTGGTAAGACCTATTCGGTAGACGCGATTCAAACCTCCCGGGCCAGGTTACTAAACCATTGTTCTTTCTGAGATGCAAATGCATTCCTGGGTGGGCTGTCCGATAATAATATTTTCGCCACGAATAAGTTGTTAGAGTCAGTAAAAAATATAAAATAGGTATATATAGACTGATGAGAAGAAAACATCAATTCAGAAGTAAGAAAAGTACATAGGTAATAAGGTTCGCGTTGCATAACTGCTCAGTATTAATTATCCGTTCTGCAAAGCCAAATAAATACATATATCAAGGTACCAAAGCCCGGGCGCTTACTTACGCATACATATGCGGCGTAATTAGTTGTCGCAACGAATGGGATGCTTTATTAGTCAGTCCTGTCATTCCCCCTTTTAGCGAATTGCAGCGCGGCCTGGGACTTGACTGGTGTATCGAACGAGTTCGCTGCTTCTTGTATTGTCAGATTGATATACGGAATAGATGTACATGTATATGTATACCTAAGGTGCAACATGAAATAGGCACGATAGGAAGTACCTTCATATCCATCGCATCTTACACTACATTTGCTCGGTATTTGGTGGTTGCATGTCGCTTACCACATCGTACGCAACCTACGTTGTCTATAATATCATATATACACTTGCGCCGGGCTAGGTTTTCCCTCTCTTTGCGATAACTAATGCTTTAGGTACTTCCAATTAGATTAGATATAAATGCGGTTATGAGGTAGGTAGTAGGTTATGTACGTAGTATGCTCACCAAGGCGATCACGTAAATAAAGGAGACCCGACCTCACTCTCTCTTTTACTATGTACCTAAGGTATGTACCCATGTAGCATACGCTATGTGGGTAGGTAATATCTTCATAGCTAAAATAATATAGGTAAGGTACCGTACCATACATATGATTAATGTTTGTTCTAGCGGCGCGATCTGCATTAGCTCGTACACATAGAACGGTACATGAATGCGTGTACTGGGAATACTCAGGTATTGTACAGTGTAGGGAAAGGCAGGAAAGGCAGGAAAGACAAGAATCGCAAGAAGGGAGGTCGCAAAAGGAGGGAATTAGAATTGCAGTACCAGCCTGCATACAATAAATAAGTACACCTAGATCCCCACATAAATTTCGACGCATGTACATTCGCTATCTCCGGGTACCTATCCTAGACTTAACTTAGCTTACCTGACCTTCATTACCTCCTGTTCCTGCTCCTACTCCTACAGCCTACAGCAGCAGTAGTACTTCCTTCCAGATTACTGAACGCTGCCTTCCTAGTTTCTATTTAATTTTTTTTTCCTTCTTCCTGTCTTGCTTTGATTGCCTTTTTTTAACCTCCAAAATCTGAAGGCCTATGATTATTATTATCCCTACCAAAACTTTTTTTTTCCTCTCGTTATCGTACAACTAACTTAGGTAGTTACATAACAAGCAAATGCAAGTGAATCTACCCAACTCCCTTTTTCTACGTAGCAAGCTTAGCAGCTTAACAATTAGCGATTAGCAATTACTACCCGCTGAAGGTCCTGTCTAGTCTTGACCTGACCTGACCTGACCTATCCTGTCCTCTCCACACTTTTTTTTTTTTTTTTTTTTTTTTTTTCTTCATTCTTCGGCCCTGGCAATTAAGTCAATCTCTTCTACATCTCCGAGTGTGGCCTAGCCGGAGCTTTATTTTATTTTATTTTGATTTTTAACCCTTTTAATACTGGTCAGAGCACCACGACAAGGTCCCCCCTGGAGCTTGAACTTCCCTCTCTCACCCTTACCCCGAGTTGATTTCCAACCTCACACCTTTTCTTTCTTTTTTACCTCCTTCGGTATCCTCTACGCTATTCGCGATCTCCAACATTAACTCCATCCACACCGCTTGACGACACCCGTCGTCCATCACCGTCCATCCAATTCCCCCTCGCTACTCCTCGGTCCTCTCCTTGACGCACATCCATTACCGGCGCCATGGACTCGCAACGTCCAAACGATGTGTCGCCCGAGGCAATGCAGGCGCGCATTCAGCAGGCGCGACGCGAGGCTGAGAACTTGAAGGATAGGATCAAGCGAAAGAAGGATGAGCTGGCCGATACCACTCGTAAGTAATCCCTTTTCATCAATTGAACGACTTTCCCGGCCTCGCAAACGCGTTGCAGTAAAATTGATGCGCTCCTAACAATTCTGTCTTTCGCTTTTTAGTCCGCGCCGTGGCACAGCAATCTCACGAACCAATTCCCCGAAATCAATTAATGAAGACAAAGAGGACACTGAAGGGTCATTTGGCAAAAATATATGCTATGCACTGGTCGACAGACCGAAGACATCTGGTATCCGCTTCGCAAGACGGCAAGTTGATTATTTGGGATGCGTACACGACGAACAAGGTCCACGCTATCCCCTTACGGTCATCATGGGTCATGACCTGCGCTTACGCCCCAAGCGGTAATTATGTTGCCTGCGGTGGTCTCGATAACATCTGCTCCATCTACAATCTCAACCAGAACCGGGATGGGCCGACACGCGTTGCCCGCGAGCTATCCGGTCACGCAGGCTATCTATCTTGCTGCCGATTCATTAACGATCGGAGCATCCTCACATCGTCAGGTGATATGACTTGCATGAAGTGGGATATCGAGACCGGAACTAAGGTCATGGAGTTTGCGGACCATCTCGGCGACGTCATGAGCATCAGTCTAAACCCTACGAACCAAAACACATTCATATCTGGTGCTTGCGATGCTTTCGCGAAGCTATGGGACATCCGTGCCGGCAAGGCTGTTCAAACATTCGCTGGTCACGAATCCGACATCAACGCCATTCAATTCTTCCCGGATGGCCATTCATTCGTAACAGGGTCTGACGACGCGACGTGCAGACTGTTTGATATTCGAGCGGATAGGGAGCTCAATCTCTACGGGGTAAGTGACTAGGAAGAGTATATCGCCGACCCAGCGAATACTAACTAAGAGGGCTATAGTCTGAATCTATTCTATGCGGTATTACGTCCGTCGCTACTTCCGTTTCTGGCCGCCTACTGTTCGCTGGATATGACGATTTCGAGTGCAAGGTAAATATCGGATCGCTCCGCCGAATTGAAGTTCGCAGGTTAACGTTTTTTTTTTAGGTATGGGATATCACCAGAGGAGAGAAGGTTGGATCTCTCGTTGGCCACGAGAATCGTGTCAGCTGTCTGGGTGTTAGCAACGACGGCATCAGCCTGTGCACAGGCTCTTGGGACTCCGTGGTAAGTCTCGGTCGCGTGTGGTTTGTATGGCTCGAATTATACTGACGTATAACAGCTCAAAATATGGGCATACTAGATGGAAATCCATGTCGAGATAGAGCATTATTACGCGGATCACTCGCGTATCTCTTGCTCTCCTTTTTCAGATGAATATTTCGAACTAATTTCAACCTGCTACGCATAGCGAATCACCTAGGTTCGATGCTATCAGGACGAAGTCACGACAGCCTTTCCCAGCACCTATTTTCCTTACTGGCCTGTGTTGTACTCGATTCCCACCGGACTACTGTTCGCCGCTGCCGACTGAGGGGCCAAGGGAGTATATAGTTCCCGGCCCTGTTCACTTTTAGATACCTCCATAATGTCATATTTCTCTGCCCAATTCACATGTCAGCTAGTCTGCTAATATACCGCCTCGGACTTGAATGGTACTAATTTATAACGCTCGACTCGATTTGCTCCGCGAAGCTGGACGCCGGGCACTTCAATTTATAAGGCGAAGGTGCAGCATCTTCTTGTACCCTTGGGCTTTGCTTCCCTTACGATTCAGTTCAAAGATTTCGGCGACTCGATAAACGGATACAGTCCTCTCCCCCTTTTATGGAGGCATGTTGATATGAAAAAAAAAGGCTTTCACCCGGAAACAAAAACAATTCTTGCGCGTCTACTTGATTCCTGTTTATTGCCCTTTCCCGCCCCTGATCTTACTATAGTAGATGGAGTGGTGAGGTTTTGGTTGGTATTTTTTCTTCTGTGGATAAAGGGAAAAATCACTTGAGTGTGGTGACCTATTTAACTGAGTCCAATGGAAGGGGCGAGGGGAGGATGTGCAGTAACTTAGGGGTTATTTATTTATCTCTTTTTTAGTGGTGGCTGGTCATCTTACGGGTGTTTCTTAGAGGTCGTCTCGTATTGGCGTGTCCTCCTTACCTGTACCGGGGAAATCGAGTCGGCTAGGTGCAGCTGAATGAAGTAGGGGCAAGATGAACACATTCGCATCCGGCATCGTACCGGCCCTTCCCTTACTGTCTGTACCATAGTCATGTCATATTGAAACGCTGAAATCATCCAAAAACTAATTTGGTATTGAAAATCATCAGGTTGTCACGCTGTTTAGTGATGTTTCTTAGAATAGATCTCCTTTTATTTAAACATGTGAGACGGGTTTGCCATAGGATAAAAAGGGTTGTATTACTGGATAAGCAATATGAGGTATAAATATGTTGACGCAGATAGGAGAGAGTAGTTTGGCAGTATTCTACGCGCCTTAGGTTTACTTATTGTCAAATAACCGCCTAGGTAGGTACTGTACAGGTACATAATGTTGAACTTATATCTATGACCCAGAGATTTTTGTATTATTCTTCGTCTACTTTTCCCTGGCAGTTGTCAAAACGCCATTTAGACTCGATGCTCACGACTTAATATTAAGTAGCTAGTACAATTACCAGAGCACTATTACAGATGAAGTTACAATTTACGATTAAGGCATATTTTCATCGTGCTAACTACCTAATGTTTCTATACTGCCCAGTGCTTGTGGTATTAGGGTCTATTTTAGCTCATCGTTTACGGATTCCATCACCCCGACCAAACCTCATTTAGATACTAACGCTTCATATCTCTGATCAACCATTGCGAGGAAACTAGCCCGTGATACAACTAAAAGCTAAGTGATATGCTTGTACAGAAATTGCGTGGTTAGAATCCACCTACCTCACTTGAGCGTGTATATCAAAGGACTCATAAACTACCTAATGGTCAGTGAAAACCGCCATAGAGTTAGATGTTAATAGATCTAATATCTAAGCTGGAGCATAGACGCACATGCTTCCTCTAAAATTGAAAAAGAGGCCCTTGGCGGATGACTCCGCAACCTAACAGCCGCCCTCTCTGTTCAGTATATTATGCATATAGCCAACCCCTCCCGCCCGGCGTGATGTATATCGTATGGAAAGTGTTCTGCATGCTGTCTTGGTAGTTGAAAACCAACATGAAGCGAGGTAGGAATTATACATGGAGAAATGGGATAGATATATAGTATGTTTGGAATTGTTACAATAAATACTATGAGTCTTATAATAACGGAGGGAGACTTAACTGTACATTCCAGATATATATATTCTACATAGTTTATCTAATGTAATTCTTTAGCCACTACTTGGCAACTCAAACTGCCCAGCCGCCAACCTACTTCACTTATTACATCACACTTCCGAAGCAAGGAAGCCTAAACTTGCTCTAGATGCTGTCTTTAGGCTTAAGTACACATCGTAGCGGCAGGTAAGGCGATCATAATAAGTTGTTTCCGAGATGTTGAATAGCAGACATCTATTAGACCATGCTTGGGCAAAGGCTCGATCATATCAGCTTATAAGCTCAATAATGTCCCCAGAGATCCAATTAGCCTTAGAGTGAGCTTCTAGCCACTGTAACTGAATTAAGTGCCAATACTTACTATGCGAGGGAGGAGCCTCATGGTGGTCGAACTAGTCAAACTCTATATAGAGCAAGGGGATTTCTCTGTGGTTACTTAGCACTTCAAAGGATATAATGCCAATGCCATGTTGCAACTATAGCTATATTCAGGAAGTAATGGTAGCTTGGAACAGATATATATCAGTCTAGCATTAGCTTGTGACCCCAACGGATCGCCATGTCACCAATTAGTAAGTTGAGACGCCCGAAGTACGAAGTACAAATGGACTGAGAAGATTATGAGCTGCCTCTCTGGGTTCCAATCCCTCCCTCCCCCGCGCAGAGCCATGGATTCGGGACTCGGTTATCTGTGAGTTAGATCCCCAGAAGGTAGAGGAAGCTCTTCAACGCAGCCTTGGTGAACGTAGAACCATGGAACTAAACTCCACCTTGGCATAACTGGCCCGACGCCGTAGACTGTTGCGCATGATGCGTCGCCTTATTAAGATGAATAGCTGTCCTCGGCAGAGACGATACCATAGTAGTGTAGTAGTGTAGTAGTGGTTATGAAGGTGGTGTTACGGGTTTCGGTTTCGGGCAGGCTATCAAAGCGTCGGCATGGCCGATATGAACAAGATTGGAGTTATTTTTAGCTAGAGCAGCCAGCCTCCTTTTCGACTTACACCCCAGCTTCATTTTGCCGTCGCCCCCAAGCTAGCAACTAGGTACCTACTAAGGTAGTCTTTGTTATTCCTTCTACACTAGTTACTAGGGCATCGTACTTCTAGAAGTGTTCTATCCGCGGTAAATTTGTCGGGGGTTGGCATCAGGAATCGGAGACCCGAATGCCATCTTCTTCACGTGCATAGGAATTAATTATTCTATTTATCTGCTTACATAGTGGATGTCCGATCGCTGATAGAACATGCTGTCAGGGTTTCACGGCGCAGTATTCAATAATTCTGTAACTGCTCTTTTAAGTTATCCCATTAGGCTATTTGCATTTCAAGACTGTTAAAGACTGTTGTCATGAGATGGCCCTTATCTCACCGTTTTTCCTCCGATGCAAGATCAAATGATCTCTTACTCGCAAGCCGCAACGGATGGTTTATTATTAGAACGGTCAGAACGGGCAGAACTGGTCGAGCTTAGCGATAGCGTCCCTCCACGGACATTAATAAAACGCAGCATGACGTACATGGCTAGTCTTCCCCAGCTCATTTTCGCCGACATAATTTCAAAATGGCTTTTGTTCACAGTTGCTTTGTTAGATTTGTTAGAAGCTGATTTTTCGAGGCACAGGGGTCCCTCAAAAAAATAAAAGAAAAAAAAAATACGGATTTCTTGCTATTGTCAAGGCTCCACCCTTCCATCACGCATTGCGATTTTCTTGTTCTGATCTCGATTTGGTTAAGACACCGCATAGTGTAGTTATAATGTAGTATTGACCATATCAAGCAATGCTATATGTTGCAAGGGATGGATAATGTATACGGTATTACTAGGCATAAAACATGGGTATGGATTAGAAACGAGATATAGTTTTCGTAAATCAAGATACTACTATGTACTAACAAGAAAACAAGAAAACAAGAAAAGAAAGAAAGAAAGAAAGAAAGAAAAAAAAAAGGCTTTTAGACACGGACCGTCCATGACCAGCCCTGTTTCTCTTCTTCCACGTTTTAATCCCTGTTGAGGCATCGTATTGACAGCACGCAACGCCGCATCCCCGATCCAGCGGATGCGTACGTGTGCGTGTGCGGCCGGGCAGTGCAATTACCATGTAGGTATTCCTTGTAGGTGTTCCTTCCACAAGGTTCAAAGGAACAATTAGATCAGAACAATAAACAATTTGATTTATGTACGATTTGATCTGTCGGTTGTCATCCCACCCCTATGGGAGAATATCTCAAAACATTACCTTTAAGCGTTTATTTGAGTAGCTACATATGTGTAAAATAAAACAGTACGTATGTTCATGCGTACCTAATGCGGAAAAAAAGGAAACTAATCTAGGTGACGTTAGTCGTAAAACAAAGTTGCATGGGTTAGTGCAACCTAGACACCTTAGCCGTACATAATACATATTCTCTAACGTAGCGCATCATTTGATCACCTAGAGGCTAAACCGAAAGTGCTCTATATTGTGGCGTCTGAAACATCCTGATGCATGCCGTAGCCCTTCCTCTGCAGCTCCTTTCTCTTGGGCTCTTTTATCCCTCCTTCCTATTAGTTGATTTGGGCATTGTTCCAGAAGCATTCCTTTTTTTTCAGTCCTTGCATTCCAAGCTAGACCCTAACTTAATCCAACTTTGCCTGCTTAGTACCTAACCCTCGTCCATCCCTTCTTTTTGATAAAAAAAAAATATTGGGTTGTTGCCCTGTGTACATCAGCATATCCTATCCTTACCTATTCTCTGCTTCTTCCCTTCCACCAAAACCCTACAACATCCACACCATCCACACCATCCACACCATCCACATCATTCACACCCACCCCCCGGGAAAGGATTCCTTGTCTTTTGTTTTCACTCTTCCTTGTCTTACTCGTGGTCTTGCCCACACCGATTGAAACCTATCTCGTATATCAATCCTCCCACCCCCTCCTCTCGTTCTACACTCGCCCAATATGACCTCTACTTCCGAAAACGTAAACCTTAACCCTACTCCTGCACAAGAAGAATTTCAAGATTTTCTAGAAAAGAACACCGATCGCGGCTCACGAACACACCCCGAAGATCGTGAAGAAGCTCGGGAAGAAGCCGAGAATTCCGACGAGGACGAAGAAGATCGCTACCGCAACGCACAGATAGAAGCAGCTATGCGCGTCCCTAATTTAACAGGCGAAGTAAAGCTGCCCCCGCCTAGCTTTGATTCGGGCCGTAGCACGGGTGTGAAAGGCGTCATTGCCGATGCTCGTGCCTATGAGCAGGCTCGTCAAAATAAGTGGCGGAACAAAGTTCGCGCCGCTCGCCAATCTGTATTCGGAAAGGGCGAGGCAGCTCGTTCTACCGGCTCGCATAGCGGCGAAAGCGAAGATGATGAAGACGAGGACAGCTTTCTCCAACAATGGAGGGAGACGCGAAGACAGGAGCTCGAGAGAGAAGCTAAGAACGGTATCCGTACCCGGAGAACGAGCCCGAGCCTGAGGATGTTTGGACGTTTCGACAGTGTCGACGCATTGGGATACCTAGATGCCATTGAGAAAGTAGGAAGAGATACGGTTGTGGTAGTATTCGTTTACGACCACGAGGTTAGTCGACTCCTCTTCTACAGTTATCTACTGGCGCATACTAATCAGATAAATAGTGTCAGGTATCAGGCCTTATTGAGTCGGCACTGCGACCTATGGTCACTTCTTACCCTGAAATACATTTTGTCAAGGTCCACTACGAGGACATCGAATTCGACAATGCCGCTGTTCCCACAATCCTTGCATACCGAAACCAAGGAGACTTATTTGCCAACCTAACAGGAATCATCGATATGATTCCTGACGATGAAGACTTTGATAGCGACTCGTTAAAGAGGATCTTTAAGAAGCACAGCATTATATAAGACCGCTTCTCGGTCACTTTTCAAGAGCAAACGCTGGCGTTGCTATTTCGCTTATAAGAGCGCAGATTTTAGTCAGTCTTCGATTAATTCGAGTTAATACCTGACATGTTAGAGCGTGTGACGAGGTGGGCGTACCCGCTCGTCGGGATAATATTGCGTTATCTTACGGCTCATTAATGATGAGCTAAGTTTGGTGGATTCCCATACTTCTATTCCGAAGTATCAAGGCTCCACCTTCGTCGTCGGCCTGTTCAGCTGGCTAGCTGGCTACGCTAAGCCAACTGGAGCGGGTACTGGTCGACTCACGTCTATACGGACTTAGGAAACGTGTAGCGAGTTAGGATATTGTTCACGGGCAATGAGAGTAATGGTGCCGGGAACGATGATAATGATAGGGGCCGGTGAATGGTAGACGAAGGGCACGTTCAAGGCGTACGGGTGACTGCGCGATATCGCATTGATATCGCTACAATTCAGAAAATCGGAGAGCTCCGGGGCGTTATAGACTTGATCTAAGACTACATGTGTATCTACTTGACATGCATTGGTTCTCACGACCAGTGCTTTGGCCAGCGGGGAAATCCTTCGAGGAATTTAACCGCTATGTCGTATATTAATAATACCGAACTTTGCCTTACAGGATAGCTCTCTTGTTCGTAAGCTAGGTGCCTATATTCAGAATGTACCTATGTTGTGTTTCTTAGCCTTGTTCTATGCTAGGCTGTAATAGGTGATAGGGATTAGGTTGCTATGTGTTATCGGCCCCTTGTAATGACTGTAATGATACACTACCTAGCCTTGCGCCGAGGCTATGGCTGGTGGACTAGAGTTTTCTGGTGTAAACTCGTTCTTTGTGAACGATACGTACCTAAGGTATGGATTACCTAATATCTTCGTTTGTTAGAGATTTCTGAGGACTACCTACGTACATAGTACATAAAGTAAGAGGCGCCTCACCTTCCTAGTATTTAATATAACAATATAACTACCAAGATTAAGAAATGGAAACTGACCTTTTAATACTGTGACTTACAAGTACTATGTGGTTATGTACTCACATACATGTATGTAAGTAACCAAGGTAAGTACTGTACCTATATGTACCTAAGGTACCTAATGCACTGTAGGGGGTGCAGCTCGCCTGAACCCCCCACCCATTTCCCGCGTCTTATCAACAACATCCAGTATTCCCCCTCTGCGCCCTGCTTCCTCCTGGTGATGCACCCAACCTGAAGTTAGATACGCCAGAAGAAAATTCCGCAACGTGATACATCTCGGTCCCCTTCCATTCCATATCTATGGTCACCTTTCTTCTAAGCGCACACGTAATTCCTTCTTCGGATAATAAATTCTGATAGACAGGTAAGTTGAATTTGTTATCTTATGTACCTAACCTATCACTACCTTAACAGCCTAGCAGCCCAGCAGCCCAGCTACCTACATAAATCTACAGGCGGGGTTTTAGCATCAGCTAAGCTGCTAGACCCCCAAGGTGGACGGTGCCTAGGGCCGCTAGTGCAGATCTCCCTCCACCTGACCTAAAGCATTGGATGTACTTTCTCTGACACTTTCTCTGATTGTCCTATTTTCTAGATCCTACCTCATCACATACGACATTACATACGCCTGCTGACCTAGAGGACAGGCCTTGGTCGGTCCTTAGATATCCCAGATTTGACACGTCGATACGAAACGTCTACGGCCCAACTCTATTACCTAGATAAGGTACCTAGATAAGGTACCTAGATAAGGTACTTACTTCAATATCAAGAATACGTAGGTACCTGAGCAACCTTGGAATCGGCCCACGTCGCGCTAGGGGGATTATATAAAGATTCCCCATGGTACAATACCGTTGGTATCCATAGTACCCATAGTTTGCCTTGGGAACTTACAGTACTTGCATGTACCCCAGTACATACACAGATTCTATCTAGCTGAAGTTCCCTATAAACTCTAAGGTGAGAATACCCCGCCCCCTCTATGTCCCCTCCATGCCTTCCATGCCCTCCATGTGTATCCGCGCGCGCCGTAATACGTAAGATGATTGAGTTTCACTAAGGCAGCTTCACGCTGTTTTACCTGCCTGGCCTTTCTTGCTTCTTGCATCTTGCCTCTTGCCTCTTACCTGCTTCTTCTTACTTGCCTTACCCATCTAAATTATCCCACTGTCTCGACTACTTCGACTACTTCGACTTCCTTGTTCAACATTGAAATTGCCTATTGCCTACCTTACCCAACTAATAATTACCACCTACTATTCATCCATCGCCATCCAACCGAATTGTTTATTTTGCTCATCCCCATTTATTCTTCCTATCCCCCCACCCCTCTTCCCATTCACAAGGCAGCGAGCAACTGCAAAAACCCCGCCGACGAACCATTAACAGCGTGCGTACGTATGTACATATTATCATATCAAGAAACACCATTATTAGTCTCACCTCGTCTTTGGCTGCCTTACATACCTAATATTTCCTATCTCTTACCCTTAACCCGTCCTGCCTGCTTCTAAAAAAATAAATAAAAAATAAAAAATAAAAATAAAAAATAGTATATGTACGGTTCCGTTAGTTATACTGTTTTATAACTTTTTGTTCGGTCTTGATATCTAACCCTATTTCACCTGGAGCCTGCTCCCTTAAAGCCCTCCACATGTATTCCTCTGGCACTACTTTCCATCTCTCTTCTTCCTTTTTATCTCACAGGGCTCAATAAAATCCAAAGAACTCTGCTGAACATATGAGATTACTTAAACTGACACTTTCATATTTAATTCGTCTAGACATCTGAGCCGCACGACCCTTTCTTGTCCATCTTCTTAGGTATATGCAACTTGGACATCTCCATCCCAACCTATTTGGGGCAGCTTGTTTGTCTGGTACGGATATTCGCACCTCACAACCTCGCCTAGACCCATAACTTCTCGTATTTGTCTGCTTATAGCCCGCCGCGTGTCCTGTCATCCTCGTTTGGTTTACCATACTGCAACGGTAAACTCGAGGTATGACGTGATCTTGCCAAAGGCGTCTTGTTCTACCGCGTAATGGAACAGCCCGAACCATCGACACCTACCGATATACCGACTGTTGTTCCCCATCTTTCTACCGACCCTCCTACGCATTCTACTGCAGCCGGGTCGAGCCAGAACAACATCAACCATACTTCTAACTCCGTACCCTCGCTACGATTTCCCCGGCCCCTAGGTAACCGGCAACTTACCAACTGGATATCATCTAGTTCGCCCGATATTATGCAGCCGGAAAACTTCCTTGATGATGACCCCACTCTTGCCGAGCTAGGCTACGACGTCATCGGTACCGATGGTGAGAGCCAGGCCGAGTCTACTGCCAGCTCTCTAGATTACCAAAGGACCGATGATGTTCAGAGCCTCGTCGGTACCGATATCGGTACCGACGTTGACGCCAACGAAGTCGATACTGATTCTTCCGACGACGAAGAGGGGGAAGAGGAGGCTACTACACTAAATGAAGTCCCCGCAATCAGCACAGTTAGTGACCCCGTCGTCGAATACGCCGTTGAATCCGACGAGGAAGATGCCGATGTAGAAACATTGGCGAACCAGAGCCTCGAGCATCCTACAGACTTCTCCCAGCATGGTATCCTAAGTCTACCACGTCGAGCGGAAATTGACCAAAGCCAGGCCCGGGAGGCTCTTGCAGAAATCCATAAGGTACCTTCTCAAGAGGCCGTACTGGACAAAGAAGACGGTGTGCATCTATTCCCCCCTGAACGTGAGGAGCCAGAAGACTATGTTCCAGAAGTCTTTCGTGCGGCACTTAGGTTCGTTCAAGGGAATTACCGTGTCTTGGTTGCCCTCTCTGGATTTGTTGTTTTCTATACCTTGGTCTTAACTGGAAAATATTTCCTGTTCAGTCCGCCGACGCCGAAAGTCCTATCCACTGTCCCGGTAGCCTCGATTTCTCCCGCAGCCATTCCCTCCCCCTTTGGGAACCCCGTATCAACTTCTGTATCCACGCCAAATTTGACTAGTACGCAAATCCAAAAGGCGTTGCAGACGAGCACTTCACCAAGCGGCCTTGTCTTCACGACGTCCGGGAAAGATAAGGACCAGACAGATAGTGCCAACCGATTTCAACCAAAGACCATCTGCTTGGCAGAGCTTCATGGTCGAAACGAGATCATAGTGAAAATTCCCCAGAGCATAAAATCTACCTGGCTCTCAAAAGACGCCATATTGATTGCCGTGAGTCGCGGTTTATACGATATCCCAACCAAGGTAGCCTCTGTAGACGAGGGCTTTTTGATCCAGATACCTTTAGAGGAGGCGTACAATGTCTTAGCCGTATCTATTGCCACAACCTCGAAGCCTAAGGTTAAGGAGACCTTTCACATCGATTTCGGCAGAAACAAATTCATAGATGCGCTTGATGCTGGAAAGCAACTGGTCAAGGGCTTTGCACAGAAGTTTGTCGACACCGTCAATGAGACAACGGCATGGGTTGAAGAGACTTACATGCCGGCTCTAGATGTCATGTCGAAACAAGTCTGCAGCCAAACATCTTCCGTCTCAGATGTCTTGCTGCAAGGGTTCAAAGATATCGTCAATGCTGTCTTCGGTATTCCTTCTCATCTCGTGTCCCAGGTTATCACTCAAATCAAAGAGTCTTTCCACGACGACGATCTGGCACGACGCCAACACCAAGTACAATTAGAGCTCATGAGAGGGGCCCGCGACTTCCGCGACGAGGTCGCATTACGTTACCTTTCCGCGCAGCTTAGATCCAAGCTCTGGTGGCTTCGAATGCGGGGGGAGACGGACGAATACCGCCGCTACCTCTCGAAGGCGGAGGCTTACCTAAAAGAAAGAACCGTGGATGTCAAAGCAGCCAGCCGTGAAAGGGCCGATTATGTTAAAAAACAGATACAATCACGGCGAAAGAACAGGCATAGCGAGACAAGAGGCTCTTACTGGAATAAGCGCACCAGAAGCCCCCAGGCTTAATCTGCTCTTTCTCGATATTTTAATTGCATGGTCGGGTGAGGGTGATCTCAGGGATGGCGTTTGGCTAGGTTTATTTGGTAATTTTCGCTGGTTATCTTGTCCTCGGTCATCTATCCTAACGCCACTACAGAACAAAGCGGTGTTTCCTTCGAACCCCCACTTATCTTTCCTTGACTCAGCTATCGCGTCGACGATACATGTACACAAGGATGGACTAGCATGAGTATGACGAGATGTTATATTCCCCCTTTTCTTAGGGTTAAGCGCCGGGACTACTTGGGGATGACGAAGTTCAGAAGCTTTACGTTTAACATGTGTTCTTACTACCAACCTCATTTAGCATTATTGTCAGGCGGTGGCGATGCTAAGGAGGGGAGGATGGCTCGTCCGCCCCAGGAATATTGTTGATACTTGCCGGGCATAGAGCTTGAGGGCTATTACTTTTGACTTCGTAGTGGCGCCATAGAACCTAAGGAACTCTAGGTATACGACCAATGAGTAGACTACGGAGAATATACTGCTTTTTGTGCTTGCAATTAATTAATTCTCTAAGCTAGTAGTATAACTGAATGGGAATGTTGTCTTCTACAGCATGGCTATTTAACTAGGTGAGTCTGAAGAGACATCCAGATGAGGCCGGCTATGCGTAACACTCGTAAGTGAATAGATGATGACGAGGCTCTATTTTTGAGGGTACCCTGATGGTATGTGCTTATTTATATGATTCTGTGATATTCTGTGCTACCTAGTGAAATACAGTAACTGTCACTTAGTGGCGGTACCTGATGTTTCGGTTTTATACAAAATGTTAGGCATGTAATTCTCTTTAGTTGGATGTCTACACCTTGGACTTTTATTATATTATTAAATCACAGGACAGCTCTACATCGTTTATCTTTTCTGTTTCGAGGCTGTGATAACTGAGAACGTTGAAAGAATAGAAAAAAAAAAGGGGGGGGGGGGGGGGAGGGGGGTAAAGGATTAATGTCAATGTCACATGTAGGTATACAAAATGTGCAAGATGTAGAAATATGTACTATGGTACATCTAGGTAAGTACTATCTAGAATTCTCGCAGCTGCCGACCGTCCGTCCAGATAGGTTTCCCACCTGATAAGCAAAACGGGTCTCGGTGGGGGTTACTTGATGCCCGACATTAGGAAATCACGACTCTTGTGTGGCCCACCGTTCAGGGCAGTAGAAGGAAAAAGTCCAAGGGCGGGACACTGGGCAGGACACTGGGCAGGCAGGAAGGAAAGGCGGGCATCAGGGCGGGGCGAGGGGCAATTCTTCAGAAGTTCCCCACCCCCTCCGTTTGTTTTGCAAGACCTGACTGTTATTTGATTTGGAACTGTCAACCACAAGTCAACCAGAAATATTTCAACCTAATACCACACATACCACATACAGGTACTCAGCCAGCCAGCTATCACAATACTTCTACCCAATCTTCTAGTCGCTCTCCGAAAAGCTTACCTTACCTTACATAGGTAGAAAAAAAAAAAAAAAAGAGATCGGTATGTGTATTCGTCTACCTGCATAATTTTCTTTGCGTCGAAATCACTTGCATCAACCCTTTTCTAGATCTTGGTACATCAGTACCAGGTACCCCTCCATTCCCGTCCCTCCACCACCTACTTTTTATGCTTCATTTGGGAGTGTGACACACTCTTGCGTACTAAAAGCGAACCTCTGTTGGCGGTGGGGTGGCATATCCGATGGTTCTTTTCTTCTTCTTCTCTTTTCTTGTTTAAGCCTATCTTCTTCCTGATCAGGGTACTGAGACAGTCTACCTTGTTTACCATAACTTTCTTTCTTCAATACCTGCAATATTACGACTTAACCTAAGCCTGCTTGCTGGTACTTGTTTCACTTATCCGAAGGTCGTTATCATTTGCCGCGAGGGACAAGAACAAATAAAACCATCTCGTACTCACCTATTCATCTAGTACCTAGTATCTAGTATCCAACATGACCTCCACCGATAACACCGAGCCCAAGGTCGGCGAGACTAAGCCTGCCGAGACTGAGAGCAAGCCTCTTACCTCATCGTCCGTCTTCTCCATGTTCGGCGGCGGCGCAAAGAAGGAGAAGAAGGATGATGATGATCGCGGTGATGTTTCCGGCAGCGCTAAGGCTCAACGTGAAGCTGCCGCCGCTGCGAAGGGCGACGACGAGGTGTGTAGATACTTACCTTGATATATTGATATATTGATATATTGATATATATATCTGTATATTATATATATTTTCGTTTATCAAAAACAAGCGCTGATCAAGTTGGACCTTTTAGGAAGAGGCTGCCCCTGAGTCGGAGGATGTCCACTTCGAGCCTGTCCACAAGCTTACCGAAAAGGTCAAGACCGTAACACACGAGGAGTCTGAGGAGGAGATATTCAACATGCGATGCAAGATGTTCAAGTTCACTCAAGACTCCGCGGGCAAGGGCGAATGGAAGGAGCGTGGTACTGGGCCTCTCCGCCTGCTGAAGCACAAAGAGAACGGCAAGATCCGTCTAGTCATGCGACGAGACAAAACCCTCAAAGTTTGCGCTAACCACTACAGTACGTCCTTCCCATACCTTAGGCCCCTAGATATAGCACGCCGTGTACTAATAGGATGATTTACCTAGTTACCCCTGAGATGACAATTGCTCCTATGTCTACCAGCGACCGCGCTTGGCTCTGGAATGTGGGCGCTGACGTTAGCGAGGGCGAGCCCGAGGCTATCACCGTCTCTGTTCGTGTAGCCAACGCTGAGAGTAAGCTACGATTCTAATTCGTTTCCATCAAGTATACTAATCACTCCGTTAGACGCTCAACTATTTAAAGAGGCGTGGCTCAAGGCCCAAAAGGAGAACGAGGCGCTCTTCGCTCAGGCTAGGGCCGATGTGGAAAAGAAGGAGGAGGCCGAGACCAAGACGGAGGAAAAGAAGGGGGAAGCGGCTACTTCTTCGTAATGCGTGGTATTCATGTTATCGACGATGATGGTGGCCCGAAATTCGTTGGGTGCTATGGACTTCCCATCACTTATATTCCCTGCATAGTGGATGTATAGAGCAAGTGCTCTGTGGCGGAAGATTTGGAAAAATAGGGCGTGTCCTCAAGGATTTACCGAGCATCGATGGACGATAATGATTATGAGGGGAGAGGAAGAGAGACATTTAGATAGTCTAGGGGTGGATCGAGCACCAAACTCCCCCCCCCCTCCCAATAACTTAGTCACGACACTTTGTTCCCCCACCCCCCGCGAAACACTTCACATTCACAATGAATACAACCCCGATCCTCCCCCAAGAGATAATACCGAAATCGCGAATAGAAGTGTTAAGAAGAAGTTATTTGTAGAGTTGCCGAAGTGACACATCTGAATTTATGGAGGCCTGTTGAAATTTTGAAATACCTACCTACTTAGGAAAGTGATCTTGCAGGTGGGAACATACCGACTAAGATTATTTGTATGGTACCGCTATATTATATTTTCGCCTTATTATATGATGGTTAGATACTGCATAATGGTGGTGATTTAATGATCTAAGGCCTTTATAGTTTTTGATAATACCTATGTACGTACCTAGTATGTTATGTTAGGTAGGTTGCAGAGCGTTTTAAATGGAAGTCCACGTGACTTCGCGAAATTATCGACAAGGTGATTTCGTTTGGCGACGCGTAATTTTTCAGGCTTCAGCTACGAGCTTCTTACACAATCGTTGCTATTTCCTCGCCACCGAGGATCTTTAAGGTTTATACTTTTGGCCTAATCCGATCCGAGCCGTTTGTTATATGATGTAAGTACCTAAAGAGAGAGGTACCTTGTTTGTCCTCCTTTACTTAGTAGCTAGTTGCTACGTCATTTCCTTCAGATATGGAGGGGCGATGGTATTTTACCCATTGATTCACACTATTAACATTGAAAGATACCTAGTATCTCGCCGGCATCTCTCCACCCTTAGGGATTAGAAGGTCAAGAGACATCGATACGTAATCATACCTTAGGTTTTCTATTTTCTGTTAGTTATGGTTCAACGTATTTGGATCAATCACATATCGCATCAACTGTGATATCATGGCTCGCAAGAATAAGAAACGTCAGACTCGGCTCACATTCGAGCCTACCGTAGCTACGGCCTCGCCTAGTCAAGCTTCGCTCAGTCAAGCTACGCCCAGTCAAGCTACGCCCAGTCAAGCTACGCCCAGTCAAGCTACGCCCAGTCAAGCTACGCCTGCGAATGTGCGATACGCCAAGGACACGGCTGCGGGCAGTAGTCCAGGCCGCGCATCCCCGCTGAGACACACAACTCACTCTTCGGCTCGTTCCAAGAAGACGCAGAGTAAATTACAAGCTACTGTCGGTGCGTATTAACTACATACATAGTATTACAATACTCACAAGTATACAGGCCCATCACCGGATGCGACATCACCGGCTAAGCCACCTCCAGCGAGTTTCATGCCAAAACTCCATGGCTCCAAACGTCTTGTCGCAGACGATGATTCCGACTCTGGAACTGAGGTCGACAGTGTAGTACACGACCAAAAGAAGGAGGGTAACGTCCCAGTAAAGTCATCCCAGTCAGTTGCAACTAAGCTTCAAAATACTGTCCTCGATGATGACGACGACGACGACGGCGATGAAGATGACGAGCCAATTGCCCCCCCTTCTACACTTAAACGTCGACGTCCTGTTATCGCCTTGGATGACGAAGATGATGATGAAGACGACGACGATGACGACGATCGTCCTATTGTCCCACCTAGCTCGTTGAAACGTCCGCGCTCTAGGTTTGTTGAACTAGGGGATTCGAGCGACTCTGATGTTTCGCCAGTGAAAAAGAGGAAAACATCGGTCTCAACCCCTGGCCGACTTAGGAGACCAAACTCCAACGTTCCATCTTCACCCACAAAACGGGGCGCACCAAAACATCATCGCTCCGAAAAGCAGAAGAAACTGGAACTGCTTCGTCGCCGAAGAGCCGGTGAAAAGATTGACAAACTGACGTCTTCAGAGTCGTCTTCTGGGGATGAGAAGAGGGGACTGTATGATACAGATTCAGAGGAGGAATTCGTCGCTCTGAAGGAGTTCGATGATGAGTCAGAGGATGAAATACAGGAAGAACAGGAAAAGCCTACTAAGCGATCACGACGAAAGGAAAAGGAGGCAGTGGCGGAGAAAGACCAAGAGCATCTTGGGGATCAAGAAGAAGACGACAAGGATGATGATGAGGACAAGGACCTAGATGATTTCATCTCCGATGACGACGATGCTCCCTTAGGAGCACCCGCAAATCTGGATATCCCCTTGGAATTCACAGCTCAAGCGCATAGGCCTCTAAAAGACCAATTTCCATATGTTATCGAGTGGCTAGTACACAATCGCATCAACCCTGCGTTCGAGCGCCACGATCCCGTCTACGCCAATGCCTGGCGAAAACTAGACGACGAGGTCCGCGCCCTCGCGTCTTCCAAATTCGCCTCATCCGCTTGGAAAGCGGAATTCTACCGTACACTAAAGGGCAGGCCTAGGATGGAGGCGTACGAGATGGATAGGTCGGAGAGAAGCGCCGGCCTATATGATACATGCGATGCCTGCGGTCGAAGCAATCACCCCGCTTCGTTTCGTATCATATTCCAAGGACATCCGTACTACAAGAACACACTTGCGGACGTCGAATCCGACACGGAGGACAGCGAAGATGACGACGACAATGACAACGACGACGACGACGACGACCAAAGCGACAACGGCTCCGTCGATACGCAAGGGATGACGCTCCCGCCCGTAACGCGCGAGTGGCACGTCGGCGTGGTGTGCTGCAGCAACGCGGAAACGGCGCACAGCTTGATCCACTGGAAGCACGCGTTGAAGGAGTGGGTCGAGGAGCGGCTCGAGGACGACGGGTGGATGGCCGCGGCCAAGCTTAAGGAGCGGGAGCGCATGAAGGCGCGGAAGCGGCGCGAGCTGGCTAATCGTATCGTCGACGGCTGGCGCGAGAAAGGCATCGTCGCGGCGCTGTATAAGGACTTTAAGAATACACTGGAGAGCGCGCGCAATAAGACTACGTCGGGGCGGAATGGGAGTCGTTGGCGGTAGAGCGAATAGGTGAGAGTGAGTGAGTAATTGATAAAGTATGGCGTGGCATGGCATAACATGGGATGGCACGGCATGTCGTTTCACCTATGAGGATAAATGCGGTAAGCCTACCGCTTCTTCTCTCTACCGCTTTTGGGGGGTCGAAATTACGGCTATCACTGAAAACCATGTTGTCGTCAACATAACGGCTAGTTGAATTTGGTACTTATTTCATGGCGGACTAGGCCAGGGCGAAGTAGTAAAAGGGGGGGGGGGGGGGCAATCTACAAGGTTGGCAGAGATTAACTCACGAAATCACGAAGCTACGCGAATCGTTCAAATATTAGGATGAAAATCGCAGTGCTTTTATTTTCACAATTTGTCCCTAACCTATCTTGGCCCGAGTCCCTTTCCTACCGCACTGCCGTGACAAGTCTTTCTCTCTATAACCAACATAACCAACATTCCACTTAACCTTTCTCATTCAAGTTTTCTTCTTCTCTATCGTTGATATCTATCTAATCGTCTTTGCTCTCGTTACGAAATCTCGTATCCGATCTAAACTCTGCTTGCCATCTGGACCTTCGACACCGCTGCTAACGTCAACGCCGATGATCCGACTACTGTCCTCACCGACGGCGGAGACTACCTCTGCTACATTCTCCGGCGCTAAGCCTCCCGCCAATATGATTCGCAACTCCTTGTCCTTCGCTAGCGCCGCCTTTACGTCAACGCCGTCTAGTAACTGGCCTGACCCGGATCCCGAATCGAACAACGGAGCAGCATGGTATCCACGGGCGCCGAGACCCGCCTCGCCCGGCGAGAAGCGTCTTAATACGGGGACGGGGATTGCGCTTGCCCACTCGATCGGCTCCCGTCCATGAAGCTGCACGGCGTCGAGAGCATATCGCTTTTGCAACTCAATGACTTCGGCTAAGGGTTGGTTTAGGAATACGCCGACGAGTAAGGGGCGGTTTGGGAGAGTAAGTTTGCTGGTCGCTGAGGCGAAGAAGTCGCTGGCTCCGTTACTTGGAGCGGAGGGGGCATGTGAATCAGGTCGAGAGAAGTCGTGGACGGCTTTAGAAATAGCTTTTGCGGCATCGTCACTTACAGTGCGCTTCCTTCCCGGCACGAGGATCATGCCGATCAAGTCCGCGCCGGCCTCGGCGGCAGCTAGTGCGCCTTCGGGAGTCCGCGTGCCACAGATCTTGACAAGGAGAGGATCGGGTTTGGGTTCTTGCTTGGCGGCTACTTGACCTGCGCAGAGCTGCTGGATAAACTCCGACGCGTCGGGTGCACGCATAATGGCCTCCCCCACCAAAATAGCGTTGACGCCGTCTTTGTGGTTGGCGACTACATCGTCATGAGTATTGATACCACTGAGAGCGCAGATAATGGTCTCCTTCGGTACAAGACTGCGGAGTCTGCTGGTGGTACTTAGGTCAACCTCGAAGGACTCTAGGTTGCGATTGTTGACGCCAATGACCTTAGCACCCAGTTCAACAGCCGTCTTCATCTCCTCTGCATTCTGAACTTCGACTAAAGGCTCCATTCCCAAGGACACGGAGTACTTATAAAGGCGCGTAAGTAGTTCCACGTCAAGCATCTTGACAATCAGAAGAACCGTATCAGCACCCGCAAGGCGTGCCTCGAGAATTTGGTATTCGTCGAATATGAATTCTTTTCGAAGCACCGCAGGCCGGTTGGGCATGCTATTCAACACTTGTCGCACGGCACGGAGGTCTTCGATGCTACCCTTGAACCAATCCGGCTCCGTGAGCACAGAAATGACGCTTGCTCCCGCGAGGGCGTACTTTTTTGCTTGCGACGGAGCGTCAATGCTCAGAGCAAATATGCCCTTTGAGGGTGATCCTCGCTTAATCTCGGCCATAAGGGAGACATCGAACGGTGTTTGGCGTAGGCGGTCGACGAAGGATATTTGAGGAGGGGCGGCGTTAAGTTCGTAGGCAGCCTCGAGGTCGCTTAGACGCTGTGAAGGAATTTCCTTCTGGGCTGCCACAGCCTCCTTTCGACGGGCGTATATTTGCTGTAATATGTTATTCTTCTTTGGGGAGGAGGTTGTGATGTTGCTTGCAACGGCGTTCGCCTGAGACTCTTTTTGCAGCCGCTCGTTTTCAGCCCAAGTCCCCCCCTGCGTATGTAAAAAGTTCCTGATCATAGTACGACCATCTGCGGATAAGATGCTCTCCGGGTGAAATTGAACGCCTTCTACCGTATACTCTTTATGGCGTACACCCATTATGACACCTTTTGAGCCATCGTCCTTCGGTATCCATGAAGTAACCTCGAGGCATTCGGGTAGAGTAACGTGGGTGCCCGCAAGCGAGTGATATCTCGTAACAGGGAGACCTTGTGCCATTCCGGCATAGACTCCCTTGGAATCGTGGGCTAATGGCGAGGTCTTGCCGTGAAGAATTTCTCCTGCGGACTGTACCTCACCACCATAGACTTCGAATATGCATTGCCTACATATACCCGTGGTTAGGCATAGACCAGAGATAATAATATTTATAATAAAGGTTGTCCCAACTCACTGGCCCATGCAAACACCAAATATAGGGATCTTTCCGGCAAAGTGCCTAATGGCATCTCGACTTACTCCAGAGTCGGAGCTGGGGTGACCTGGCCCCGGGCTGACGACGAGTTGGGTTGGCTTCTTGGCTATCAGCTCGTCGAGAGTGATCTGGTCGTTTCGGTAGACGGTGACTTTGGCGCCCTCTAAGACGAGGTACTGGTATACATTCCAGGTAAAGGAGTCATAGTTGTCTATGAGGATGAGATTCGAGGCGGTTGGGATGGGAGGGGACGGGTCGGGATGATGAGGAGAGTGATCAATGATGTCCCGAGTTGCGGCCATGTTTTTTTTTGTTTTTGTTTTTTTTTAATTTTTTTTTTATACTCCTTGTTCCTCGCTATTTGTTTCTCGATTCCTTTTGTTTTGTCTCCTTTGGTCTATGATAAGAAAGGAAAAGGAAAGGAAAAAGAGAAAAGAAAAGGAAACCCCTTTGGAGTGGGATGACTCTTCTTCTATTAGTCGGGGGTTGAAAATGAAGGGTATCTTAATTGGTGGATCACAGAGTTTACTTTATAGACAAAATGAGAGACGAGATTGTAAAGTGAAAACGAGGGAATACCACTCACTCTGCCACTCTACCGGCTCCTCTCAATATACGAGATTTATAAAGTACATGCAAACAATATTGGAATTATTTCCCGGAATCGGAGGCGTGACAAACTGACAGAATTCCGTAGCCCCTCCAAAAGTACGGCATTACTTCGTACTAAGGCTGAAGCTGATAGGCGTATCTTATCGATAACATATAGCATTATAACATAGGTAACATACAGGCCGGACAGGGTATTGCCCCATCCGGTACGTGTACCTAGCCGGATGGGCAATGATGGCCGATGTGTAGCGCGTACCTGCGCGTGGCACTACGTGCTGCGTACATGTATCTTCTTATGTGGGTAACACCGTACATGTAATACAAGGTACCTAGTAAGGTACATGCACGTCGGAAGCTCTGACGCTTGAGCATTCTTTTTTATGTTAGTCTTGTGGAAGCTCCAATGAAATAGCAGCAACCATCGATTTTGCGATTTTCTAACATTCTCTAAACCGCGTCGTAGCGAAAAGCTATCAGCTAACAGCTTCTCGTCCTTCGCCATTTCACATGCATTCGATGCACAGTTACCTGCGCATTGCCTGCTGATAGCTGCAGCAATGGCAGAACCATTATCAGATCATGTTTATTTACCTCCTCTGGAGCCCTGCTTGAAGGGCGAAACTGTCGTCTTGTAAGTGCAACACCACAACTTATTTATCCAAGTCTGCTTTCTCTCTCTCTCCTGCTAACCTCGGTTTTCCTGCTCGCTCTAGGTCGTGGAAGCTACTAGCTTCGGCACTGACAGATCCGTCTGGTCATCGGCAGAACAGCTCTGCTGTCGTCGACTATCTCACCGACCCTCTAGTCCAATCCTTCTTCACTCAACCAGGCTCGGCCTTCGAATCGCCAAGCGCTAATAGTTCTCACAATGCAGCGTTTGTTAAGAAAACTGCTGCCATTCAAGTCACACCCGCCCCTAATGACAAATATGACATCAATACCATCAAAGAAGACGCCCTTTGGCTGAGCAAGAACGCTCGTATTAACGAGATTGCTGCCCTTCGAGTCGTTGTCATTGAGTTCCAGTCGCGCCCTCGCAATCAGCTTCTAGGACCTATCTCAAACCAAGATGTCGCGAGCCTACGCGAAGCCGCTGGCGCTTCGAATGCGCAAACCACCAATATCCTTCCTGGTTTTAATATTGTGAGCACGCTCGACGCGGCCGACATACAGGCAAACTTCGAGAAGTCTGAGAGTAGGAAGCAGCGTATATTCCAAACTTATCTTGAGGAATCTCGCTATTATGCCGCTACGAATGATTACATCTTTACATTGATATTACAGGAAAGCATGCCCTCTTCACCACCCTCCGAGGCCTCAGAAACAATTCGAAAGTCTTATCTCAAAGCATATGGCATGTCCCCTAAGCAGCCTCAAAAATCCCCCAATGACACTCCCACCAAGACCTTCCACGCCCTTGTAAACCAATATCTGGGTCTACTCCCGGATTCTATTTCACGCTCTCAGGCCCCCCTCGACACGGTGGTGGATGACAAGATCCTATTGACGGACGAGCTCAACGAGCGGTGGATCCAGACGTGGCTCACTGAAGCTCTCCACCGTATGGTTGTTGTCTTCCAGCTCCTGGATCTATCAAGCGATGTCTTCGTGTCCGCCCAACTCGCTCAGAATTGGTTTTCATTAGTCAATACACTAAGCTTTTTAGAACAGCTTCAGGGTGTAAGTCATTCAGATTATACGTATGAGTAAAAGGTACTTGCTTGCTAACATCGTTTCTAGTTTCCGGGAGGCATATCAGACTTGGCAGCTCCCTTACAGTGTCTCGTCTGCGTCATTTCTCTCTCCATTCTTAACCTTCCACGGATGATGAGTTTCTTTGACGGAGATGTAGATTTGAATACGGACGATGAATACCTTGCTACTTCGAGTGTTCTTGAACATATCCATGACGTGCTGGAAGGTCTGGTCGACCAAGGCTCGTTATATATGGTTCCAGTTTTATTTGCTTGGGTGCCGGTAGTACATGCGATGTTCTCTTCATACCAGGAACGTGCAGAGAGGCGGGATACAATTCAAAACGAAAAAGCCGTCGAGAATTATGATTCCGCTACGCAGATGGTCCCAACTTTGGGCCGGAGGAACTCGGCGGGGAGTATTACTACAATTGACAAGCGGAGATATGACGACTTTCTCATCAACAAGAACTTGGACCGTGATTTCAAGCGGGTCCAGGTACTTGCAGTTGTAGCCACGGACAGAGCGAGAGTATACGATGTCATTGCTGCTATGTCCGCTTGTCTCGGGACCTCGGACAATGCGATATTTCCGGACTCGGTCGGTTCTCGCATGAGATGCGCGTTCTTGGACTTACTTCGGGTTACTTATCCTTTCGTAGGATATAAATCAGAGCCGGTTTACGCCCTGGTGGCCGTGCTATCTGGTGGTCAAGGTTATTGGGATCTCCCTCAATACCGTACTACCTCGGTGGAGCAAGACGTTATCACTCTGGCCCTGAATGACGAGGTTATTCTTGAAAGCTATTTCCACCAGGCGCTGAACCGCTTTCCTTATGAATTTATCCCATTCCTTACCTTATGCCGAACTCTTTACTCTTCGCATACTAATGACCATAATCGGGAGCTCATTTTAAAGCTCCTTCAAAAAACGCCAACGCTCACATTTACTCTACCCGACGACTTCAACGACTATCAACTTGCCTACGAGGAGGATAATTCCAACAGCTTTCAATTCTTATCGGATTTTCCTCTTCTTGCCCCGGCAGCAGCCCGGAGACGAATTACAGCAGAGGAAGAACATTTTATAATACCGGCGAGCACCTATGGTCGCTTCATAGTAGACGAAGGAAGAATTGTTCAAGTGGAATATGAACATTCTGCCTTGGCTCTACTTGGAAAAAGACTGGACGCCAACCTTGTAGCAAATAAGTTTAACCTGGAACTTGGAGAACTTACTACGGAGGAGACCGCAGAGGCGGTGTCGCTTCTTGCTATACTGGTTCGCACGGAGTGTGTGAAAACCCAGGCGCTAAGTGAAAACTCCCCAGAAACCCCAGAAACCCCAGAAACTGCGTTGGCCATTGTGGGTGAGGCCAGTCGAGCGTTATCGAGAACTAAAGACATCATATCTGTTGTCTGTGATACCCTGGACCTTTTCCTAGATGCGGAGCCAGAAAATAGCGTCCTCGCTGCCGTAGCAGCTTGTCTGCAATTCCTTCACGCTGTTCTACCGATATGTCCAGGAAGGGTCTGGTCGTATATGTCGCGATGCGCAATTCTTAGCAACCAAAGTCAAGGTGGCCGACTTGCTAGGCTAGTTGGGAACCTTGATTTATCCGATGTTCGGCTGGAGTTCCTAATGTCTGCTGTGCGTCTCTTTTCCGATCTCATTGACAGCGCCATGGACAGTTCGGTACGGCGTAGAACGGGTGCAAAGACAAGCTCTAGACAAAAGCAAACCCAGGATATATGGCTAGGAGTTTCAGACAAGATAGTAGCCCAGATTTCCTTGTCGATTGTACGGGCGTCGATGGACATTCTGGAGAGTTCCACCACGTGGAGATTCGCGTCTGATCTAGACCGTATGGTCCTCGTGCGTGACGTAGTACCGATCATGGACAAGGCCATCTACTACACGTTTAGTATGGATGATATGAATTCGAAGACGTTTTTAATGTCAGCTTTGGAACCAGCGGCTAAGTACGTTTTGGACTGCTTCCTCACGCCGTCAGCTGGAAGTCTTCGTATCCAGCCGCTCCTCGTGACCCTAGTTGCGGTAACACAGCCGTACGGTTCTACTGTGTACGCGAACAGATCCGAGGCCTTCCGTGCCCAGACGAAAGCGGTCCTTAAACTCGCGAAGAGTTTGGTGAGAGTAGCGAACTTCCTCGACCGGTCTCCAACTACGGTTGAGCACCAGCTGTTTAAAGCAACGCCATTCGTTGCCCGTGTCTGTGCCTGTCACGATACTTTCAGAGGACCTGCCATCGAGCTTCTAGAAGCATTGGTGATCAGTTCCGGGAAAAGCACAGGGGAACCGCCTTCTTTACTGGGATATCTTGGTCCACAAACGTCCCGTTCGTTTCTCCAACTGTTGTCAATGCTAGATAAGCCTTTTAATCAAGCCGAGGATGCCAATGCTATTTGGCGGTTCTTTTCGACTATTGTTAGAAACCGGCAACAATGGATGGCGAACTGTCTTCTCACAGGAAAAACCCCGCGCGATGCTAAGAACGGTACTGACAAAGCAGCGGAACCGTCCTCGAATTCTGTGCTCACTTCTGCTCTCGACAGACTTAGCTCTATATCTGAAATTGAAGAGTCAGAAATTCTTGCGATTTTGGATTTCATCACCTCCGCCCAAAACTTTTGGCCGTGGACCATTTTCACCTTACAAAAGAATACCAACTTCCTGACGGAGCTCCGAAAATTTGTGCGAGACCTTAAAACGTCTTCTATCACTTCCAAGTCCAACGTATTGCGAGCGTGCACCGAAGCACGGATCGCTGCATATATTGCTGAAATATTTGCTATGCAACTCTTCCACCTTCGGCAAATAGGCCAAGCGGATGCATTCGCGAAGGAGTTGACACGCGATCTAGACTACTACCTACGAGACGGTGTCGCTGTCTCGGGTTATAATAGGGGTCTGCAAGTGAATTTCTCTCGGAATTTCAGCAACCAGTACCCTGGCTGTACCCTCGATAATTTCAAGAGGACCTTGCTTGAACCTCGGTCTTTAGGAGTCGGTTTCTACTATGCTCTTGGTTTTGCAGATAGGTTACTTGCGTTCGACTCGGGCTGGGTTGGTCCTCGGAGCAACGGGTTCAGAAGCGAGATGGAAAAGGCAAACGCTAATCTATCACTAGTCGATGCTCAAATCGTAAGTTCACTTGACCTCGAATCCGAATCTACCTGCCGCTAACTCGTGTAGAATTTATATCATGCCTGGGAATTCCTACTTCTTGAGCTTAGTACCTGTCTGCCAAGCAATGACACTCTAAAGAAGCAATCTATCCAAGTCGCCCAGCAATGTTTAGAGGCGAATGAAGAGACGCAGAGCCACGACCAAGTCTTTGAGCGCCTTGCCGAATCGCGTGTAAACCTAGCACTTATGCTTGTGCAAAGAGTTGTCGACAGCGCTCCATCCCCTGGCGATATCACTCAGCTTTTAGCAGCTTTGTGGGGAACAGTCAGTAGCGTTCAGGAGCCGTACGGACCAGAGAACATTTCGATATACCGAACACTTCTCAAATTATTGTATGTCACGTTGCGAGCTCAAGTTCGATCACTGACAGTGAATGCGTCTTCCGATAAGCATGGGAGTGCCGTATCCGCGGCAGCCGTCACTCAGACTGTATTAAGCATTGTTGATATCACCGTTGCCAAGGGATTCCGAACTCTAGTGTCTTTCGTCCATGATACGCAACCAATTATCGCCCCGAACGACTTTGCTCTTCTTAATGCCATCCTACAAGCCTGTCTTTGTTTCCCAGGAATGGATCAGAATCAAACGCAAATCCTCAATATCCTAACCGCCCATGACGTCGTACAAGCCGCAGTCTCGTTGTATTCATGGGCAGACAAGATAGCCGACCAAGGTGATCCTATATATGGGGAATTGTCGATACTCTTCTTATTGGAATTATCCACTTTGCCGTTGGTGGCAGAACAACTAGCATGCGATGGCCTACTCAACCATATCACGACGGCTACTTTGGCCAGTTACCTCCGGCGGTCGAACGTAAAGCCCTTCGCAGACTCAGTTGGATTACAACGGTGCTATAGTATATGGGCTAAAGGAATTGTGCCTCTGCTTCTCAATATCTTGACGGCATTGGGTTCTACGATTGCCCCTGAAGTCGCATACGTACTTAACCAATTTCCTAATCTCATGCAATCCAGCGTCGATAGGTTTGAGCCCCCCAGTGATGGTCGAAGGCGAGACCGCGGAGACCGCGATTATATCACGCTTCTATCGGTGTCTGAGATTCACTCTTTAGCTCTGATGACCCGCGTGCTGGGCGCCTTGCGTGCTAATAATGCGAGGGACGTACCGGGAGTCGAGTGGGACTCGGCGGCGCTTCAAGAGAGCGTTGATTTCTGGATAGATCGTCGGAAACTACTAAGAGAGCGACTAGTGACACTGGGGTCGCGCGAAGCGGAGTGGAGAAGCATGCCACCGTCGGAGCGGAATAAGGGTAGAGGATTCGAGAACAGGCTTGAAGAAAAAGTTGTAGAGCAGTTAGAGCTCGTACGAATCGTACTAGGCGAAGGTTTGGAATGAGCACGGGCATTTGGTAGGATAGGGGCAGATAACTAGAATCAACGGCGCTTGTTCTTTTGCCTAGGTAGTTAACAATTCACGATGCTTACAAGAGTGTTTCGTATTAATATTAAGCACAATTCTATTTATCTCTGTTGCGCTATCTACTCTCTACAAATACTCCCTCAAGGGGTCATCTTAAATATACAGATACGGCGTAGACAGTAAGACTTAAATCTACCTATTATGGGTACGGGTCTCTATTTTATTCCTGATTGGGTCGGCATCATTCTCAGTCAATCATAAACGTTATACGCATGTAGAAGTTGTTGTATGGAGTTGAAATAGTAATTTTCGAGGCTCAACTCTAGAGCCAGGGTATTAACCCAAATGGGAACCCCCTATATAGTCCCTATTAAATACATCGAGACTATTCCCAGCCTGGGCGTCTTCGCCGGCGGATAACATAGCAGCTTAATAGCGCTGCTCACAATCAAGGTTGCATAACCTAACCCGGGGTTTTCTAAGTTATATCACATAGGACATGGACGCCATATCCCAATCCTGGTCAGTCAAGCCATATCAGCTATCCCACCTCGAAAACTCGAAGCTCCGAGTATAATGTGCACGAGCATAATGTACATCCTTTAAGCAGAAGAGGGGGGAAAAGCTTGCTTGCTCTCCTTCATAAATTGCGGGTTTATCGGAACCCGCCGCCTTGCTGCTGCTGTTGGGTCATCTGGGCGTTGTGCTCTTGGAAGCGCTCGCTCAGACGCTGGGATAAGGCCATGTGCTTCTGGACGCAGCGGGCGACGCAGCCGGACTCGCGGCCCGTTAGGGACTTGGAGGTGAAGTCGTCGATGCAGGACATGAAGCAGTGGTCGACTAAGTTACTGAAGAGCTGTTTGTTTGAACTTGACGTCAGTACTGGCATTATGTAAATAAATAAATAAATATATATATATCTATATCTATCCAGGGTGTGTCGCGACAGGCATTGGGTTTACGTACGCCAAAGAAGACCTTCATCTGCTGCTTCTGCATGCGCTGCTCCAGCTCGCGCGACTCGGCTACCGTTAACCTGTCGATTGCAGTCGCATTAGTTATAGGTGTGCTTTAATTATTGTATATTTTCCTTTGTGGGATGTTTGTTCACTGCGGCTTAAAGCCAACTTACCCGTCCATATTGTTGTTTATGAATTTGTAAATTGGGCTGGGGAATCAGAAAGAAAGGAAGTATTGGAGCCGCGGATTCACGAAGTTGACCAGCTTCTTTATTATCGAAGTAACGGTTGAAAACTTGGTTCTGGAGCTTCGATGAGCTTTAAGGTCCGAGTTCTCTCATAAGAGGTTGTCCACCTGTCGGTTGCTACCTATCGATAAACAAACGTCGGTTTTTCTTGGGTCCGGGATCTAGATTTCCTTTGCTTTTGATTGGTTTAATGCGGCAGTCTAGCAGAGAGTCTCAGAGGTAGCAAAGACCCCTGCTGCCCTGTTCCAAGCTTCGGCGGGCAGGTGGGCAGGTGGGCAGGTGGGCAGGTGGGCAGGTGGGGCAATAGCAGAGACCCGCCTGCTTATCGATTAGGAATTTTGCGAACTCTATTCCGTAAACCGTAAGCATATTTTATTTTCCTTTTGATTTTTTTCTACTTGATAAAAAGAGGTACCTATCCTAAGTTCAGCAAACCTCCATACAATTAATTCAAGCAATTGTTCCATCTTACCAGGATATAAACAATACAACAAAACGTCACAATGCCCAAGTCGAAGCGTTCCAAGGTTGTCCACCTCACACAGGTCAACAAGAAGACCCGCGAGCACAAGGAGAGGCTGTTCGAAAACATTCGCGAATGCGTGCCTCAGTACCAGCACTGCTTCGTTTTCGCCGTTGACAACATGCGCAACACATACCTAAAAGACGTGAGGCAGGAATTGTCAGATAGCCGGTACGTCTACCCCTATATAATATATAACCCAAGGAGTCCTTCTGACTAAATCGAATAGTCTCTTCTTCGGCAAGACAAAACTCATGGCCCGCGCCCTCGGCCACGGCCCCGAGGACAGCTACGCCGACAACATCTACAAGCTGACGCCCTACTTGCGCGGCACCGTCGGCCTCCTCTTCTCCAATCGGTCTCCTGCCCAGCTCATGCCGTACCTTGAGTCCCTGGCAGGCGAGAAAGTAGACTTCGCGCGCGCCGGCGCCGTCGCCCCCAGGGACTTCGTCATCCCCCCGGGCACCGTCTATGCTACCGGCGGCGAGGTACCCGCCGAACACGACGTCCCGCTGGGCCACACGCTCGAGCCCGAGTTGCGCCGTCTGGGCATGCCCGTGCGCATGGTCAAGGGCCGCGTCGTGTTGGAGGAAGGTCTCGAGGGGTCAGCTAAAGACGAAGGGTACGTCGTGTGTCGCCAGGGCGACGTGCTGGACTCGCGGCAAACGCGGCTGCTGAAGCTCTTCAGCGTGTGCCTGAGCGAGTTCAAGATTAAGGTCGTCGCCTACTGGAGCGCTGCCACCTCCGAAGTCACGCCCGTGGACCCGGAGGCTATGGACGGCGTTGAGGACGAGGGAAGCGACTAGGAAACTGGGAGACACACGCATATATGTCTGTTGCTGTATTTTTTTTTTTTTTTTCCCTCCCTCTCTCGTATATATTCTCGTATTTGCATTTACGGCGATACCATGGTTGTTGGCGTTTTCGGAAGAGGCAAAAGAAAGACAGGGGCCGGAAAGGGTTTTCCATGAATTGATCCAGGTTTTCACAATTTCAATATCTTCATATGGGCATCAGCCGTTAACCTAGCATGTTAGGCTTATTGAGTCTAAAGGCATCATCGTATGAGTCGTGAATATCCGAAACGGTCGTGGGTTCAAAAGCTCTTTCGTGACTATCTTACATTACAATTCGATGCTGTGTCTCGTAAAAAAAAAAAACATGTCAAGTCAAGTCAAAGACAGAAACTATTCCTAATACACGGGATAACAACACAACTTGACTCATTACCCCTTTTTCTTTTCAACTCCCATCCAACGCCTCTCGCCCTTTTCCAGCTTGACAATAGATCATCCCCCGGTCAGTAGGCATACCCATCATTTCTTACCTCCGACCTTACCTGATGAGAAAAGGAACTACTCGCCATTTATTGCTTTCGACTCAACTAAACCTTGTGATTATTCCCTACGGTCATCATAGAGTACATGTAAGTGCTAAAAGGAAAACGGATTACCTCGCCAATTTCTGGCATTAATAAGGCCTATGGGCGATCCAGGAGATGGCGAATGGGACAATTGAAACGTGAGCCAGCGGAGCCACGGTTAGATAGGGGTAGAGAAGTAGGATTCCGGTCTAAACTCGGCTGGGCTGGGCGACGTTCTGATGTCTTGTCCGCTTTCTTTACCTTTTGACTAGGTCGTCGTCCGGTGTCAAGTAGCTTTCGTTCATTCGGTAGCTTTTCAAAACCACCTTACCCTTGCTTACCCTTGGTGGCTAAAGGCAGAAGGAAAAGTCGGGATGCTTGTTTGTGTGCATGCAGAAGTACGGAAGACAGAAGATACCCACCAAGACAAACGACTCTTGTCTCGATAAGAATGATCGGCTTAGTAGCGTCGTAGCTTTCGGGGATCCTCGTATGTTCCTTCGTAACCCCGTTTCCGGCTCTCGTCGTCTCTCGACCGGTCGTAGTCGCGATACTCTCGTCCGCCACGAACCGGTTCGAAGTTGGCGCCGCTTCGGCGATCGCGGTCGCCGAGTCTGCCTCCGTCACGATGTCCGCCTGATCTATCATCATATGAGCGACTGCCGTTGCGCGAGTCATACCCACCACCTGGTCCGCCTGATCCCCCTGGTCCGCCGCGGTCCCGATCACCTCCACCAAATCCACGACGTCCGCCGTAGTTGGGACCAGCCGGCGCATTGGGAGGCGGGTTATAGCCGTTTTGCGGACCAAAACCACGATCACGACCAGAGCCGAAATCTCCTCCACCGCCACCGCTGCCTCCACCTCGGAAACCGCGGTCACGGCCACCCCCAAACCCTCCTCCTCTTCCGCGGCCCTGGAAACCCCCGCGGAAACCGTCACGTCCACCAAAACCAGTTCCGAATCCGGGGCCACGAGGTTGAGGAGGCGCAGCCTTGGAATATCCTCGCCCCCCTAGACCACCACCAAAGCGACGAGGTTTCCAGCCCTTAACTGTCCGACCTCTTTCGACATCTACCTTAATTCGGCGGTCCCTAATGCGAATTCCGTCGCAACCATCTAAAGCAGCTAGTCACACGTGCGCAGCGAGGCGCATTTGTCAGTAAAGCCTTACCAAATATTTATACCTCGTCTGGACGAAGATGGGAGTCAAGAAAAAAGAAAAGAAGAGGAGAGGGAAGGGGGGGAGATAGGCAAGCTTGAGGGCCAAATCTCGAGTGAGGGACATGGGTTAAGCAGAACCGGATCCAAGGGAAATATTAATGGTAGTATTACCTCTCATGTCTTTCTCACGCTCGAAAACAACAAAAGCATATCCACGATGGGGCTTCTTCTTCTTGTTTGGCTTTTCGTGGGCGTGCGTATCAGTCACGATACGAATCTGCGAAGACGTTATCAGCATAAGAATAGGAGGCGGCGAAGTGATCAAGTAAGGACAGTAACCTACGCGTTCGACAGGACCAAAGCGCCCAAATTCCTTCTCTAGGTCGTGCTCGGTAGCATCATAGCTTAGTCGCGCGACGATTAAGGTCTTGAACGGATCGCCACGGATGTTTGGATCCTCGTTGGGCTTGTCTGTAGTCAAATCATGTTAGCATTCCGATAAGGGTTGATGGGATTTAAGGGAAAAGAAAAAGAAAAGGAAAAAACGCTGGAAAGACGGACAGTGTAATGGACCCTCGGTTAATATCCTCTCTTGTTGAGCCTTCTTTTCTAGCTTCTTCCTGTCACGCATCTGCAGCCAGCTCTCGGTAGGAGTGTAATTGTCATGTTTCGTATAGTGAGCAAGAGAAGGAAGATAATTGGCGACGCTGGTGATATTATGCGTTCTTCGCTGCTCGGGTGGGAAATCGGGAGCAGGCACCCATCGCAAAGGCGGTCGCGGCGCGAAGAGGGCGAGAAGATTTGGCGGAAGCTTGTCTGTCATTGTCGCGTCGTCGCTCTCTGAAATCTCGGGAATAGGGACAGGAAGGCAGTAAATTTACAAATACAAGGAGAATTGAAAAGTTAAATGGGAGATAAAAAAAGAAAGGAGGCCTTGAGAATAGACACAGTCTTTCAATGATGGATGAAAGAATTAAAAGAGTCAAGTTAATTGTTTTTCGCGTCGTTGGGGGAGAAGTCGAGGAAATTGCTTTGAAAGCTCCAAAATGCTCCATTCAAATTTACCTTAGGTAGACTTAGCCTAGCCAGGTACTCTTGTACCAAGCAAGTGTATGTATATATTGTACCTAGTTAACATAACATTAGGTATGTTAAGTAGCTAACCTAATCTTATGCAGGCAAGGCAGGTACATTGGTTGTGTTAGCGGATTTAGCCGACATACTTCCAGGCCGGAGAAGTGACTTTGAGAAGTACTTAGTTACCAAAATGTATCTACTGTTTGGAATTGAATGCATGTACCGTCCGTGCGCAGGTACATGCATCGAATCACTTATCCGCTTTAGCGCGCAAACCCCCCCCAGCAGCTTGTAAATCCAGTAGGTATTTGTACCTCTTTATTTTCTCTTAACCAAAAGGTAAAATTTCACGGCTCAGCCGAACGTTGAACAATAGAATACCTCGTCGTCGTCGTCTCGAGTTCCCAAAGGCGCAACAATGACGATTAGAGCGTTGGAGAAGGTTTCCGTTGGCCAGGTAATGATCACCAACTATGAAGTTATTTAGCTGTTATTTTATTCGAAGTGAATCACTAACACAATAGCAGAATGGCCTCGGCGCCTTCATCCTGCAATGCAAGAAAATAGATGTCCACTATTGCGATTATTCGGGAAGTTCTAGAGGAATGAAGTGAGATCAACCCCATTTGAATCCTCGTTCTCAAGAGAACCCAATCCTAACTTCGCCTCCTCATTAAAAGCTCTTTTATCAAATCTCAGCTAGCCAAGTTCGCTTCCACTCATCCCCAGATCGAATTTGCCGTTTCCCCTCGACCGCGAAAGCACCCCGTGCTCATCGGCCACTACATCAATGGCAAGCAAAAGTCTATTTGCGTTAAGAACATGGATCCTCTCCAAATACTCAAGAAGATAGAATTGCTACGAGATGCGAGTGGCGAGAAGAACAAGAAGGTTAACAAGCCGGTCACAAGTATCACCGAGAGCGTAAGAGGCATATGGAGTCCTTACCACGGCACGGGTATGCCGGTATAAAAATATCTGAAGATCTAGGGAGGGTATCCGGACACCTTATGACCCTTGTACGACTATATTTGGGCAAAGTGTATAACACGGTTAAAGGCGCATATACCACAAGCCCAGGCCCGAAATTCAAGGCAGCATTCATGAACAAAATCATAACGAATTCACTCAAGCGTATTTGCAAGAAACGTCTCAGCCTCAGGGCTAGTCTATTATGGTTTTTTTTTTTTTTTTTTTTTTTTTTTTTTTTTCCCTTTAATACGGGGTTTACATTAGATAGTGAGCTCAAGCTATAGCCTAGGATTTATGGCCCATGCATGAACTTCCACGTTGAATTGCCATGCCATTCATTCCTCTCATTGGAGGTAGCATTCAGCTAATATTCCAAGCTTCCACCTATTTAAGCCTTGCTGTTGATGATGTCCACAACTATATTTCGTTAGCTTAGTCCAATGGCACAGAGCAAACCGGTAGCAAATATCTACACTTACATGCGGGCTTAAGGCTGGCACCGCCGACGAGGAAGCCGTCGATGTCCTTCTCCTTGCTGAGATCTTTACAGTTCTTCTCGCTAACACTACCGCCGTATAGAATTCGGGTCTCGTCGGCAACCTTTTGGCTTACCTCCTTGGCTAGCCAAGCACGGATAGACGCATGTACCTCCTGAGCCTGCTCTGTTGTCGCTACCTTACCGGTACCGATGGCCCAGATAGGCTCGTAGGCGATGACGATCCTACTCCAATCCGAGACCTTTGCCTTTAATGCAGCCAATTGGGCAGCAATGACTTCCAAAGTCTTGCCGGCCTCTCGCTGCTCTAGGGACTCTCCACAGCACCAGATGACGTTAATGCCGTTCTCGACAGCATACTTAGTCTTTGAGGCAACAACTTCGTCGCTCTCAGCTAGGATAGTGCGTCGCTCAGAGTGACCGAGGATGACCCAGTCGATGCCACTGTCCTTCAGTTGGTGGACCGAGATCTCGCCGGTGAATGCACCGTTTGGCTTGTCAAAGACGTTCTGCGCGGCAACGCCGATTTCCTTCTTTGCGTGCTCGCGGACGAGGAGGAGGTAAAGGGCTGGCGGGGCTATGACAGTCTCTAGAAATAAGAGGCACAATGAGCAAAAGCCATATTATTACCGGTATAGTAGATAGGGAAGGAGAAGTAGTGTTATTAGCTCACCAACGTTGGGATCAAGCTGAGCTTTGTTCAAGTTGTCGACAATCTCCTTGATGGACGAGATTGTCCCGTTCCTATATTATTTGTCAATCCGCATTAGCTTTCATGATCTTACTTCGGGTTCCCCCTAAGTACTATCGTTTATTATCCTCTTGAGAGATATGGATCTCTACAAAATTACGTATGTACGTATGGAGGGGTCTTACATCTTGAAGTTGCCGCCAACGAAGAACTTGCGCGCCATGATGGATAATGATACAGTTTAAGCTTGGTTATGTAAATAGAGTATTTCCAATGAAAGATCGAGGAAGAATGTTTGAAATGAAGAATGCAGACAATTGGAAAATAACGCGGAAGGGAGGAGGAGAGGGCTTCGGAAGTGTTAAGGAGAAGAAAAACAGGCGATGTTTAATTCGATTTCATAGGTACAGCCCACTTTCCTTAGGCGGGGTTCTTTACGTACTTATGGGATGGGATGTTACATACATCATTATGTAGTGGTACCTAGTTATTATTGTACCTGAAGGTAACCACCCGGAAGAACCTTAGCTTGTGAAAGCATGAACCCCGCTATACCTACCAAGTATCGTCACTACGAAATCACTCATCCGCCCAGACAAAGTAGTCTCTACACATTGCAACGAGTAGAGACTGCGCATTTATCTCAGTACCGAGTACTTCCCGCATCCCCAACAAGTCTTTGTCATAAAAGTACCTAGGTATAGTTAGGTACATCAAACTTCTTCTCCATTATAACGAGTTTGAACGAGAGCCCTCATCCATTTATTATATCAGTCGAATTATTATAACTCAATATTCTTGCCGCAAGTTGGCGCAACATATGTTATTCACCCCACTAGAATTCAGTAGTGGAACCGACTCCTCCTCGTTCGAGGCAAACTATTATCCTCACTATCAGAATCGTCCGTAACGTAAGGCTCCTCATATCGTCTACCGCCATGTCGTGAGTTCCATGGTCTCTCCCGGTCGAATGGGTCTTCCTCTAAGATTGACCCTTCCTGCATAAGATGTTCAAATTCTCTTCGCCGGCAACCATCCACTCGTCGCAGCACTGCGTCATAGTGGTCTCCATCACCAATAGATAGCTCATTTAAACGCGATATTTCATCATCAATGTCCCTTTGCCGATCAGAAGTGGATATATGTCTTCCTCCATATGGAGGAGTGGTTAACCCTGCTCTTGAGATGATGCGCGGATTAGACCTTGAATATCGAGCTTCACGTCTTGTCCGCTCATTTCTCTCGCGGAGGACGCCTGCCCAGTAAGCATCCCCTATAACCCTATGGATATCAACAGAGGACGTCCTCCTCATCGAAGGACGTCTCGGCCTCAGTCGCGTCCGAGCCACATACCCGTCATCAAAATAATCATTATTTTTTCTATGATGCTCTCCAAGCCCATCTCGATCATGCTTCGTACCCAAATTGGGAGCCGATCCGTGATCATTATTATGGACTCGTTTGAGGGTTCTACCTCTGTTGAGCGATCCAGACGAATAGGAAGAGTCTGGAGTTATCTGGCTATCAAATGATCTATCCGGCGACAAACAGTCCGAGTGGTCTGACTCACTTTCAATCTTGGTGTGCTTTATACCCGCAGCACTTACTTTTGTGCCGCTGCCAACCACAGCATTATTCATAGGAGGATCCCTAATCAATGGCCCTGGTGTTAGTCCTGGTGCTAACCCGTTAGGAGGCGGTGGAACCGGCTGTGGGCGATTACTGTTCGGCCCCAGTGGCGGTCTTCTACCATCTACGGAGCCTTGGCCTAGTGGAGGCATTCGATAGTCCGGGCCATGGTGCGGATGCGCCTGGGGTTGTGATTGCAGTTGCAGTTGCGGTTGCGGTTGCGGTTGCGGTTGCGGGTTCGGACGGGCGACGTGGTTGTTCTGTGAGAAGCGCGTTCTTTTTTTCGCTTCATAGAGAGCGGGAACATCAGCCTCAGCTTTAGGCACGCGCTTAAAGTAAGTGGTCAGGGAAATCCTCTGAAAGGACCTTGGGTTATTCCTATTCGTATCTCGATGTGCTTGCCTCCTCGGTACGCCATGGTGTCTTCCAGATTGTCGGTGGTTTCTTGCAGCTACGGGAACGTACGGGCTACTAATTTCTGCGAGTTGATGGTCCAGTTGTACAAGCACCCAACGATAGTTAATCGGGTCTGGATTTTGTAGCCTGAGCTCTTCTGTTGCCTTGTCGATCTGTCGCTGAAGGACAGGGCTTAGGGTTTTCAACTTTTCGGTAGGAGCTCGGGTCCTCCTATTCAAATATTGAATCCGACGCCTTATCTCCTCAGTTGACATGCTCTGAACTTGGGATATGATTGCTTGGTCCCACGTAGGGAATCGTAGCCGCCCTTCGTCATCAAACCTACTTTGTGCTGGGTATTTCTCAAATCGGAAGAGAGCATACTCGGTGAGCTCTTCTTTCATGTCATCTACAGTCATAAGACCATGTCTCACGTCCGAAATCTTAACGGAAGGAAACCCGCCACGCGGCGGGACTAGTTGCTGGTGTATGGACGCTTGTGGCTGCCCAACTGTACGGCCGCCAAATCCCGCAGGGGACCCAGGTGCTTGATTTCTGTGGGATCCGTTAAGGGGCAGTGCTCCATGGTTTTCGGTCATCTTGGTGGTAGCGCAGCTGCACAACCACTATTTCTCGAAGAAGAAAAAGAGGCACACAAGGTAAAACTTTAGATATCTAACTTGACTCGGGGTGTCAGGCTTCTCGAATTATAAACGAATAGAATACGTGTAAGAGTCCAAGACTCGACTTGATTCGCTCCCAAGTGTATCTCTTAACCTGCAGAAGGTGATAGATCTAGTTCCCCACGGGGGTTTTGTGGGAAGGAGGCCGTGAACATATAAGTTTCAAATTCACGGATCACAAGCCAGCAGTTCTCTCCGTTCTCACATTACTATGTACCTATGAAAAGGGCAAAGGAAGTTAGGTGTTACCGCTGCTTGATTTGCGGCAACTTCACATCGGTACCTCAAGCCCCTAGGGCTTTCGTCCCTCGTCATAATCACATGTAGATATTCCCAGCAATCGCCCGGTCTGTATAGCTTTATGCCCAGCTCACTGCTCTCGTCATCTATTAGTGACCCGAGAATACAGAGAAACACCGCCCTGAAATGCTGTAAGCTATGTTTCAAACCGCTCAACTCCGATCTGCAAGAGTTCGGCATATGGTATTGCCACGTAGTCCATGGTAAGGGTTTTGTCTAGCAGGGCGAACTTGAGGGTGTTAGGTCTAAGGCTCTCAAATTGATACCAAATCTAGCGGATCAACGGCTGCCGCATCGCTAGCCTTGGTTATTGTCAGCATGGTTTGCAGCTCCGTGAGGGGTAGAGGCAGGCAAGGAAGTTTCGTATATATGATTAGCGAGGCAACAACATCCCCTTTCTGCATGTCTATCAGATTTCTATCAAGTCTCGTGCCACCCTAGTCTCGCCTTAAGAATACAGTGATGTATCCGTTTACGATGTGCAGTTTCTAGATCATATCATGAGAAAAAGCCAACAACTCATCATTGGACAGGATATAAGCCGAATCTATTAATCACCCACCTAGCTCTCCCTCACCGAAGCAGCGAGGCTTCTTGACCAAGCGTTGTCATCATGCATCACGCCTGGACTGCGGGAATTTATTTATGCTACCTATTCCCTGATTTGTCTAGCGCGGCTCTGCGAATCAAGGCTTATTATCACTCGCCTAGTCAGCTGCATGAACTGTATGTTTTTTTCATGATGGGCTATATTCTGTAGACGATATGCGCACAAGACAGCCGGTAGGTTCATATTGGTAACGCCCTAGCCTAGCCTACACGTTATACTTTTCCTTCCAGTCTTGGAGGATCATAAAATCAAAAGTAGGGCGGGACGATCTCATCTCAGTCTCTACCTACACAATCCTCAAGTACGTGAACATGAACATACAAACGCATCTGTCAGACCGTATGAGGGCCATGGGCAATAGGTACGGCAATTATTTAGTATGATTTCAAACTGGGCCAATTCCCTTTTCACCTCTTGGTAGAATACCCTGGAGGCCGGGGCCTTCTAACTCAAATATATATACCTCGGAACCCAATTAATAAATTGCACCCGGCTTGCATTAACTACGCCATCGCCGCACTATGTGAAAGATGTATCCGCTTAGGTCCGACCTTAAATTCAGGACCGATCTAGATTCTTGTTATGGCTTCATATCTGTCATACGACCTGAAGCCACCAGAAAAATCATTTAACCGTCTTATATAATATATAACATAGGCTCCATTTTATATTTTATTTTTATTTATTTTTTACTATTATTTATTCGCTGGAAACGTAACAAGAGGAAAAAACACCAGTGACTGGCCGGACTAGCGGCCCCGAGTGATATCCCCCAAGACAGCTAAGTTATACCGACTTAGGTCTTGACTCTAACGTAAATATACGGTCTCGGCCGCTTCTTGACTTAAAACCCAGATCACCCACAGTATAGATCTAGATCGCTTTTATCGTCCTATCATATATGCTTATAGGGTTAGAAGTCGCTTTGGATAAGCCACTGCGAGGAGACTATATGAACAAACCCGTACTGATGCCCATAAACACGACTCTCGCGGAAGTGAATAATTTCAACTAGCTATTCTAACGTGCTCTAAAGGAATTCCCACTTGTTTCCAAACACGGTACGCAAACCGACTATGAATATCAGCGAGGAGTGGTTGTAAACAGAGAGTAACAATTACTAGGATGAAATTAGGTATAGGTATCCTCCCACTAATGTACGTGAACACCAATAGGAAGTAAGCTTTATGTATTTTTCATGTTTCTCGTTTTTAATATTCTATACAATGGTTCAATACAGGTGGAACTGACATGAATTATATGATTGTGTATGGTATTGAGGGATATAGGTTACTAATAGTCGGGGAAAGATTAACCCTGTTGGAAGAGCCAAGGCACTTTGGCGGAGTGGTTAACGCGATGCCCTGCTATAAGATATAGTGGAAGGCATTCCCTTCGGGGGCGTGTGTTCGAATCACACAGGTGTCGATATTTTTGGTTCTATTTCCTGCGTCAACTGGTTTTTTTTATGATATCATTAATAGTATATTTAATAAATGCTATTAATAACCAGCTATTTAAAAATATATATATATTTTCCCCGTACTTAATGTATAATATAATTGTAATTAATGGAATTTTTATAATAAAAAAAATTATTTTTTTTTTATTTTATTTTTAACTTTTTTTTTTTTTTTAAAAAAAAAAATCCTCATTTTAACAGAAAATTCAGCAGCCAATGCCCATATTATTATATACCATAAGTGTGCCTTACTCTACTTGAAGAGCTTCCTTTAAGACACTCGGGTCTATAAGTGTACCCAAAGTGTCCCGTGAAAACGCTTCTCGTCTAGCATAAGAAGCCACAAACTTGTCCTCTTCGACTAGGACATCTAAGATGTCAGGCGGCATACGAACGTTCCACTCATGGACAGGCCAGGCTGCTTTCAGCACTGTTCTATCCGTCCTGACGGCGTCCGCAGCTCGAGTGATGACTTTATCGGGTTCGCTCTGAAAGACATCATCCGCTTGTTTTAGGGCCTTTAAGAATTGCACAATTTCAGCCCTCTTTTTCGGATCGCCAAGCCTTTCTGCTGTGGTGGCGAGGTTGTATATCTCTCGGTACACAGTCTGGTTATCTCCAAATATGACGGCATCGGGGCCGAGTGCTCTAATTCCAAACTCCACCGATGGCTCCCACATCCCAATGGCATCGATAGTCCCGTTGCGAAGCATGGATGGGAACGTATTAGCAGCACAGGGCTCCTGTAAACATCCAAGACCGTTTACGACAGTATAGTCTGCCGGGTCTAGCCCCGCTGTTCTGAGGTACGTCCGGACAAAGTATTCGGATGAAGTGGTTCTAAGAGCTCCGATTCTTTTTCCCTTTAGGTCCTCCAGGGTGCTAACACCAGACTTGGCGTTGGCCACTATACGGTAATAGACTTCCGCGACTGTGCCGATCATTCGCAAGTCCTTATGAGAGCCAAATTGTAGTAACAGCTGAGTTTCGGAATTTGACCCTAGGTCGACTGTTGAGTCGCTAAACAGACTCGAGATGCCACCATTTACAATATCGACATCGCCTTTGAAATAGTCCTCCTTGGCAATGAGCTCCGGTGTCCATTCTAAAACACCTAGTGCGCTTGCTATTTTCAATGAAGTGACTACGGGGATAGTAGTAAGCAAGACGGAGAAGAAACGAGAATATGATTGACGCATGCTGAAATATTACCATGGACTGCAGAACCTACGTGGAATGAACAAAACAGGGAGCGAGAAACAATACGAACGGTTTATAGTAAATCGAGATGAAAAGCAGTGATGGGCTAGAGCTTGGAATGAGGTTAATTGACAAATATTAATTGCGATAAGTTACATGAAAGAGATTTACCGGTGTAAGAATTAAGGTGTTAATTTATTGCTCTGCGACAAGTAATGAAAAACCGGCACGCCGTTCCGTGCGGTGAACTATAAGAGCCCGGCTTTAGGAATATCCATATTTATGTTGCTGTCGATGAGCTTTACCCGGATTATGTGCCGTTACTGAGGGTGTTGCGGGCGCCTTTTCCCGTATGTGATGAAGTTGTGGCCGAACATGTGTGTTCGGGATATGTTTTAAAGTTATAAAAGTATTTTATAATTAATATATATTTTTTTAATTTTATTTTAATGAATAATATAATATAAAATAAATAATAAATAAATATAAAAATAATAAAATTAAAATTAAAATATTATAAATATTTTTAAAAAATATTTATTAAATAAAAAATATAAAAAAGTTTTTTTATATAAATAAAAATATTAAATAAATAAATTTTATATATATAAAAATAATATTAAAATAAAAGTATTTTTAAAATTATAATTATAATATAATTAATATGAAAAAATTAATATTATAATTTTATTATTATTTTATATTTTATAAAATAATTTAATATAATAATTTAATATAATAATTTAACGTTTAATGTTTTTTTTTAAAAAAGCGTAAATTTGAATTTTATAATTATTATAAATTTTTTATTTTTTAATAAAAAGTTTAATTACCATTATTTAATTTTTATATATTATATTAATTAAATTTTATTTATTTATTTATTATAATAAAAAAAAATTATTTTAATAATAAATTATATTAATATTTAAATATTTAAAAACGTAATAAATTTTTAAATTATTAAATAAAAATTATAATAATTATAATTTATATTTTAAATTAAATTTATTATTATAAAAATTAAAAAACTTTTTTTTATATAAAT